>VXAK01008082.1:538-13826 GCA_013399435.1 Arenaria interpres
GCAGTAACCTGCATATCAGAGACAGAAATTTCCTAATTTGATCTAGACAAGAACTGAGTTTCAACAGAGCCTGATTGGAGAATGAGGAAGTAAATACCTTTGCGCTGGGTTTAATTTCTGTTGATTAAATAAAGATTGATGCTCTTTTTCCTGAAGAATCACATTTGTAAAAGGTGAATTGCATCTGCAGTACACTCAAGTGGTCAGGATATGGTCAGGTTCAGTTCAAGATATGTTTTTCTAAACCTACTCATAAACTACAAAGTATTGAACTGTTTTATTACCGCCAGTATACCACTGTCTTGTTACTGTTTTGTTTGAAACCCATCATTTTTATAGTAGTTACACATATTCAGAGTAACATATTTTGCATATTTTGCCAAAACTGTTAATATCAGTCCTGGTGTTCTAGAATTTGTTATGCCACATCCTTTGGACTTGCTGTGATTTAATTAAGCGGTGTATATTGTATGGTGTGGTGCATATGGTGGTTTACCTACTAAACCATGTACATAGGTTACTTCAGTTCATGCCCTTCCTTAAAACAAAAAAAGTTCCAAGAAGACTTTTTGTTGAAAAGTATTAAATGTTTAATTTCCTTTTGCTGTGGTGGATGTAGAATAGTCCATTTATCTTCATTAAGGCATATAGCTTTAAAACTTGTGGCTTTGCTACTTGGGAGTTATGGATGCATGCCCTCACTTGTCAAGATGAATGTATTATACTGTAGTTCTCTCCCCTCCCAGTATGGATATTCTAGTTGTACTGTGGATTTGACCACAAGTAAGCAATTCTCTAAGGATAGAGAAGGAAAATGCACATACTCCTAGGAATATATTTTCCAGAGCTAAAATTGACATTTTATAAATAATTTCCATGTTGCAAACTTCAAACTCACAATCACAGCAATTCAGTGATATGCATTTGGCATGAGTCAGTTTCAGTTCTTAGTGCTTTTCATTGGAAATGGCATAAAAAGTAAGATTTCTTTGAATTTTTTATGTTGTGGGCTTACAGGGGACAGAAGATGTTCTTCACTTGTAGTTGTCTAACAGTGCATGGCAGCATAAATAACGAAATGGTCATAAACCTGAACTGCACTTCTCAGGTCACATGTTCCACTTCATTTTTAAAGAATCTCGAAACAAACTAAGCAGTTGATAACAGGTCAGTTGCAGGTGATAAAAGAGATTTTAGATGGGACATTACTTCTTTTTCCACACCTGGCATAACCACATTATATCCTTCGCAGAGTTGTCTTTAAGCACTGGTATGTTTGTTCATAAACATATGGCATAAACAATACATCGTTATTTGAATTCCAAGGACACAATACAATTTTAAAGATAGTCACCATATGTCATAGATTCTTCACTGGAAAAAATATTGATGTTAGAATTTTTTTTTTAATTTATACAAAAAAGGCTGACTTGTTTCTAACTGAAGTTTACCATTAAAATACTGTGGGTCTTGCAACTTTCAGTATGGTTTGTATATCTGATATTGGAGGGATTTAATAGAATCAAGTGTGTGAAGTACTCTTGAAATCCTGTTAATATTTTATTTTATTTCTTTAAAGAGCACCCCACGAAGTTATGAAGACTGTTTTAGAAACAGTGGTAACATATATATATGGCATTCGCACTCTGGGAAGAAGCTAAAACAAGTCTGGCTGCTAAGCATCCTAAATTTTAATCAAGCCATTATTTTTAATAACTATGTGGAGACTATAAAAGGCCAGATTTTTATCTAGTTAGCAATTGAGGAGTCCAGCGTTTGTCTTTAGATTGTGAAAAACTATGAATCATATTAATTATAGCTATCTTCAAATTTATTAAGTACACTGAAGATAATTGTAAATTTTCTTTCTAAAAATACATTATGCGGGCTCTACTGTGGGTTGTTGACCCTGGGGAAATGCTTTAAAAATGCTGTATAGTTATTGTTTTTTAGATTATTATGCTTTTTGAAGCTAAGACAGATGTACAAAAAGATGCAGTTTTTATTTTGTATTGGCAGCTTCCAAATATTTAGTATCTATTTCCAAGAGCTGCAATTAGTAAAGCATCCATGGTACTGAAATCCACACATCCCACAAGCTAATTATATTTGCAAGGTCAGATTGAATACATATTTTCAGAAAAATAAAGGGTTATATAAATGTGTCTTCTACTTGGCTGTTATATCACAGTTTGTTGATCTGGAGTATAATGTGTACAATTCACAAATTTGTCTGATAACAGAAAGTGGTGTGTGATTGTGTTTATTTTACTAACCAGTATATTCACAGCAATCACTTCCAAATATCTCTCCAGTAAAGATGTGTTAATTACAAAACAGACAAGGTCTTCTATTATATTAAAGCTACTAACAAGAAGACAGCAGGAATCACACATGTAAATAGCATCATCAACCCCTATTTTAGTCCTCTGTTTTGATCTGTGAGTTGCGCATAGACCAAAGGTGCTATTAAAGACTCAGTATATGAAATAGGCAGCATTATATGAACAAAATTTATTCAACAAGAAAACAGACCTTTAACATGAATTTAACAAGCCTGAGAAATTATAAACTCTCATATGCTGCAGATTCATGCAGTGATAATAAACAAAAAAGGAAAGTAAGAGGTTTCCTTAAGCTAGCCAAACTGCTAATGGTTTTGTTATAAGCTGTCTGCTGTTGAGATGACCTCTGAAAAGTCTGAAGACACTTGTACTAGGAAAAATTAAATGGTCAGAGTGGTGAAAGAGTTGCACTATGGAAGTGTATTTTTAAAAAAATCTACCTTCATGTTTCTGGAAAATATCCCAGTGACATAGACTTTCGTGTAACTTTTTTATGTCTTTACAGAGAGGGAATTTAAGCATGAAGCTTGGAAGCTCTAGCTTTTACTAGAACAGTGCACACTGCATTACGTAATTTAAGTATATATTTAATGAAATATTCAAATTTTTGGATGAGAAATAGTGACTTCTTACAAGAAAAACCTAAGTAACAGAGTGTGGTTTTTTGCTGCTTTTAATTAATCCTTAGAGGTCCTTTGTTCAGAATACTGTGTCTAAAGTTTCCATCGTAGAATATGGGGGACCACGCTGCTGTCACCTGATTGCATCATGCTGTACTTCAAAATACACAAATGTAGAGAGCAGACTTCAGCTTGTACACACCTCCGAGTGCTCACCGGGGCTTTTTTCTTGAGTCTTACTGTGGCATAATTAACACCTACTTCGCCCATTGCTCATTAGTACACTGGACATTAATGAGTCTATTTATTTTGATATAATCCTCTAAAGGAGGGACTGACTTGTGCTCACTGTGAAAAAAGCAATTACATTTCATAGAAATTAATATGTAGGATTTATTGTTGTATTTATGTTTTTATTGCATATTAGGTCTAAATTTAGCCTCCAGGTTGTTGAGCATGTTAGTTTCTTTAAGACGGTTGCTATAGTGATAGCAGCAAATTCCTTTAATCTTAGTGTAGTTAAAGTATTTAGTTACCGTTGGTCGTCACAGTGCAACTGAGACAAGAAATAACGTTCACATGCATAATTTTTGTACCCTTCTGAGACTGTAGAAATTGCAATTTTATCCCTTTTTAAAGCTTAGGATTTGTGATTTTAATATTTCATACTACTTTCTGTTAGATTGCTGTTAGTTCTACTTAGGAAATACTTGCATTTCTTTCCTTCCGGGGGACAGATTGAGCGGGCAGTCCTTTCCCACACAGGTAGTACCTGAGACATAACGAAAGTTGCTTCTGGTCAGAATTAAGATGCTAGAGTAATATTCAGGATCTCTTAGAAATATTTTAGCAGCTAGTTCTCATATTTTAATATGAAATTTATCCAAACATAACCTTGAGAACACCAACTGAAATGTTGAATTTGTTATCCAAACGAAGTTTAATCAGTTTTTTATTTTGAATTTCCTTTTTATTTTACATGACTCAGACTCAATCTGGACAATGCTATTCGTTGTTGGATAAGTTCAGCATTGTCTAGGGAAGTTCTCAGTTAAACTCAAATCACACGTGGCTGTTAGGAAGTTATAAAGCAGCTCCTTGTGATTATAATATACTGCCAAGTTTGTGTTTCTTGCTCCTCAGGGTAAATTTTTACTTGCTTGGGTTTTTTTCCCCTTACCTAGCGAGTCTCTGGAGAACTTGTGGTGTGGAATTTTTTTGCTTTGCTTTGACTTTTTAATTTATACTGCCTGTTTGTTATGGTTGGGCATTTCCAGGTGTTCATAAATTAGAGCATCTGGTTAAAATGGAACACAGAGCTACATGCAAAAGCTTGTTATAAGTGTTTTGAAATAAAAGACTGATCATGATAAAAAAGTTAAAAAATACTATTATTTTGTATCTTACCACAAAGAATGCATAGATGTATAGAAACTGTTTCAGATTTTTTTGAGAATTAAGTTTTTTTTAAAATGTAATTCTTTTTTCTGTAACATTAGTCTCAGATGGCATGCTTCTGCTGCATATTAAATCTGAATTGTGGTTTGGTTTTATTATTTTTCTTTTAAAAAAAAGTCACTGTTAACTCACTTTAATTGGGTCACAATCTAACATTTTTAATAAAGAAGATTATTTTTTGTACATACTGCATGCAGTTTAAGATGTGACATATGCAGATGATCTGGCCAGTCAGCTGAAGGTCCAAGCAGTAGCCCATAGTGGCACTGAGTAACTCAACATCACTGAAATAATTTGGTCTCAAAAGTAAATACAACAGGTGATAAGTTATTAGGCTTTTTCAGCTTACACTTTCATAATTTTTTTTATTATAAATACTTGCTGGTTAATTTTGTTTCCATATGAATTATCTCAATATTTATATTGTACTCCTAATAAATTGTATATTTATTTAGTTAGTAATATTTCTGCAAATGGAGAGAAAAATGCTAGAAGAAGGTGGGAGACTCGATGTCACTCTCTGCAGTCTATCAGTGACAGTGGTTGTTTTCTTGTTTGTTCAATAGAAAAGATTTGGTTTGGGTCTAATTCCTCAAAATATCAAATCAGCCGTATAAATATCTGTTGTTGTCCATCCCATAGCATGGAGAGGAAGAGAATAAAAATGATTGTAGAAAAGCTGTTAGAAGGAGATTTAAACTATTTCATTTAATGAACTAGAATATCTCTTCAAACATATGTAGACAAGATGCCTGCAAAATGTGCCTGGTACTATTTCTGTGGGTGTACAAGGCTGGCTGTGCGCTGGTCCAGTGAAAAGACCAGGGCCTAAACAAAAAATCTTATCTTGCAGTTCTGAATTTGTAACGTCGAGTAACCAGTAAGAGTGGGTTTGAGTATTGTTGGTGTGTTCTCAGCTCTGTTCCACCTCCCACAGGTGTTGGATAGTGGTGTGGGTTTTATTGTATGGGGCCATGAAATACTATTTCCAAAGATTTTCATAGACAAATTCAGCACAGAACAGAATAAAAATCAGTGATGGTTTTACTTTATTTGCAATGAAATAGCACTGAATACTATCTACCATGTACCTTTAAATCATAAATGACCTTGGTTTTCTTTTACTCTATTTTTTACTCCTGAGCATGACACTGACAAGGACTTTTTAATCCATCAGACAGTTTATAGACCCTTTCGTAGTCACAAGAAGCAAAAAGCATCTGACTAGAAGGGAATACATGGGGCAAGTTCCTTGCTGGCTATAATTTTGTTGTCATTTCAAGTATTGTGGTAGTATAATTGATGTGACAGGACTGGGCTTTAGACTCGGTCCCTTAGCTTGTGCTCACTTTCAGTTTTAGTCTCTCTCTGTCATTCATTTTGATTGGATAAGATCTAGGTGACAAACATATGCATACCTTTCAAGCTTAGAGTAAGCGTACATAAAAATTCAATGTTATATGATGATATCATGTATATAAAACTTAGAGCTCCATGGAAAAGGTAATAATTGGTGTCACCTTACAATACAAGGTAGTGTAGTGTGCTGATAACATAGCCAGCAGGAGGCTCTTTTTTATTAATATTATAATTAAATGATTTTCTGGATAAAGGCCAAAAACAGATGAGAGTTGATTGTGCCTTGTCCACTGTTGCTTGGCACTATTAGTTGCATTTTCTAAAAAGAATTGACTTGACATCTTGTTTTTACAGGTTGTTATTGATGCCTTCAGATTGATCAATGCTAATATGATGGTCTTGGGACATGAACCAAGACAAACAACTTCAAATCTGGGTCACTTAAACAAGCCATCTATCCAGGTAAACCCAGTGTTGATAGTCCTGTAAATTGCAAGATTTATTCAGCAGTTTTGGGGAAAGGTACCTAAAACCAGTAAGCTACAAATTGTTTGTTGTTCTCTCTCTAGCATTTTTCTGCATGCATTTATAATTGATGTGATTCATCAATGGAGTTATAAATGTGAAGGGTTTAAAATTGAGACCTAAATTAGCTACCTAAGTGTGAATGCATGTATAAGTATATACTGCAAAGGTTAAAGTACAGATTTATGGAAATGCAAACTTTTAAAAGTGACAATTGATGTCATACCATGTGATGCAAGATAGGTAGTGTTTTCAGTACTGCAACTTAAAAATTGCTGCTTATTAACGTCCCTGCTTTCCTAAAGATAAATTATTCTGAAGCAAATTATGGAATAAGTTCCCTCTTCGTTAATAATTATTATATGCTTATATAGGTTCTTGCTTAATCTAGATTTAACCTTGCATTGTGTCTTAATCTCTGATTTTTATATAATGCAGTAATTTTCTGAAAAAATGGTGGATAAATAGGATCTTTGATCGGCTTCAGCTGTAATGTTTCTTTTGAGTATGTGGTCTTATATTTCTTTCCAAGCATTTCTGAAACTAAATATTCAAAGTTTGATTTCTGAAGTTGACTTTCGCTAATAAGACAAAAATATTGGTCTTCAATGAAGCAAACCTTTATTTTGAGAAATAGTTTCTGTCCTGAAACAAGTATCCTCTGGAGTGATTAATGCTTTTACCTGTGTCATTCTTCTGCCTCAATGTTTTTCCTTTTTTCTCTCCAGAAAACTCTTTTTCCCTTACTGTGCATTCTAAAATGCATGTACACTTGCAACCATAAAGCCTAATTCCTGCTCTTTTGATCTGTTACTTGAACAATAAAAGTCATATTTGCTAGATAAACATACAAGAAAAAGACCATACGCTACTCATAGTAGAAGTGAAATAAGGGCTAAACTTCTGCTTTAAGAGAGCCATCCTTTGGGAGTTACTAGATCACCATATCCCCATCTTTCCAAAGATCAGTTGTTTTTTATTACTAATGCATCAAAGCCCTTTGTTATTTATAAAAATGCTAGCCAAAAAAATCAGACAATTAAAGAGTGCTTCAGGAGGTTGTTGTGTTTTACTTTTGATTTTTGAATCGGTAAAATCTGCAAATTATAATGAGCATGAAATAAGCAGCTAATACTCTTGATGAGGTATTGGCAAGCCCATGCTTGCATGTTTCAGGGCTGGTCTAGCTGGGCTTTTCTGTACTGTGTGTAATGACCTCCTTTGTAAACCCCTGTAGTATTTTTCAACTTCATTATTTTAATATCACTGTCACTACAGCATGGCATACTTTGGCCATGGGAGTTTTGGGTTTCTGTTTTTACAGTGGGTATTTTTTGTTTGTGTTGATTTTTTGCAAGTTGGCAGTGAGAAGTTGCAAATGTCACTGTTAAGCTAAAAATCATAGTTTAAAATTATACTCAGTTCTTAAAACTGCAAGGGCTCTTGCAGTGTTGTTTTGCTTTCATTCTGAGGTTGTGAATATAAAATTCTGACTCAGTTGAGGTCAGCAGCAAACTTAAAACTGATTTCAGCTGGGCTAGAAGCAGGGATTTTAAGACATTCCTTAAAATCTCGGGAATAAGAATAGTACATGGCTTGACTTCATTCCTTTTTTGTGTTTTTTCTTGTGTTCCCTTATCAACAGCTTTTTTACTTGCTCTTTGTGCATCTAATTTGCAAGGCTTGTTGGAATGATGGTTTCCATTTGAAAAAAAACACACTAAGAACAAGCTCAGCTTTGAAGTGTTTTATGGGCTTTACTTCAACCTGTTGCAGTGGCTAAACTGCAACTACTGTTCAGGTTTGAAGTGGAGCAGTTGTTTACCTTCTACATTTGTCCATTCTTTTAAAGGGTGACTTTGGAAGGGGAAAGGAAAGAGAGAGAGGATGGTGGGGGAAGGCAAAGGTGTTTGTGAAAGTTTAGGAGCTTTAGAGAACTCGCTAAATATGTACAACTGAGTTTAAACACAAACTCCAAAACCTCATATGCAATCATTTTGACTGGGACAAGAAAATGGCAGTGGAAACTACTTGTTGCTAAAAGTTTCAACCATTACTTACTTTATTAATGATAAAACCTGTATTTTACAATTTTAATTATAATATGTGACACAAGTAATGATTGTCTGTAACTGCTGGTTCTCATAAATGTAACCATTCAGGTTGTTTTGTATCTTTGTATATGTGTTTGCAAAAGAAATCTGTTTAAAATGTATGTATGAGAACATTTTCAGCTTTCATACGGATAATTTTGGAATGCTGAAATATTAAGTTGCATAAGATGCAGCCTGTATAGTTTTAAGGACTATATTTAAACATAAATAGGTGGAATGATTGAAACATAAGAAATATTTGCCACTAATTCTGCATATTGTATGTATGATTTATCATCTTATTTCTAAATGTATACTTCAAATGTAAAATTTTATTTGAAAAATAGACAATTTTAGTTGTTTAGTTGTGATGAGGATTTATCATAGAATTTTCTTAACTCCCCATACCTCCCAAATATTAATCCACCTCACCCTGAAATCAAAAATGTAAAAAAAAAAAAAAAGTAATGTATATGAGCAAAATTGACATCTATATGCATGTATCTTCTATTAACCTAATCTCAGTTGACCAGATTGTGACATACAAGTTTAAGGACAAATCTGCAAAGGATGTAAATATAATGAGAAAGGGTTTTTTTATTTAAAATTTAAAAAGAAAATTAGCTTTAGTATCCAAGGTTAATTTGATGCATGTAGTCTATCCAATACTTGACGTGTTTAATCACTGCTTCATCTACTGTCTTTATATTGTACTTTAGAGAATGAACTTGGGAATGTTGGCAGTGGTTGTAAATAAATAGATAGCCAACGTTCTTTTGTAACAGAAAGAGCCTTATATTTTAATAGAAGTGACAACCGAATTTATTGAGAGAGGAAGGATTTGAGAGAAATATGTTTGTGCATATGTATCGGTCAAATGTTTGCAGGCAGTTACCACTTTTTCCTATGATAGTTGTTACTGTGTGAAAAAATCTATGGTTTAGAAATAGAAAGTATAACTGTCAGTTAACGAACACTGAAAGAGAAATAGGAACAGGTATTTACTTGATACCTACTCATAGCCTCTGTGTGTTTGTTTCTTTGCAATTTTTCTTTTATTTAAGTGATGTTTGAACATAGCTGTTTTTAAATCAACTCTTCCCTTCTTCTATTTCTTCATTTCAATGGTGGAAAATTTTGATGCAAATTTTTCCCTGAATTTTACAGGCACTTATTCATGGACTAAACAGACATTACTATTCCATCACCATCAACTACAGGAAGAATGAACTAGAACAGAAGGTAATTGTTTTAGCTTTTATTCAGAGGATGAAGAACACTAAAGAAACTATTTTTGTGGCAATATTCTGATTTCAACTGCTGATACTTTCAGTACTTGTTTTAACTCTCCTGGAGTAGACGGCTTCTCTTCCAGAAGGCACTTAGATGTGTAGTCATGATAATGAAATCTTCCAAAACCATGTTCCAATATTCATACAAATAGTTTGACAACGTTTTTGTCCACATGTTTTGTGGAAGGTCCTCATGCTGTTCTCTGCACTTAACAGGTTTGTGCAAAGTTTTTAGTGATCAAAACAGCTGCCTTAGATTTTCACAGGCTGGAATTCCTGAAGCTAGAAGACCATATTTTCCAAAACAGAGTTGTATAACCAAAGAATGTCATGTTTTTGTTGGCTATAAATGCTTTGACAGAAAGGTGCTTCCAGTTGGTATGAGTGGAGCTTCCCAAGACTTCACTGAATATCAGGAAGTAGTGACATCCTGCATTTACAGAGAAATTATTGTTTGGTTACTGACAACAAATACTGTTAGTTACGTTTGTATCAGACTTCCTCTGCTACAAGTAAAGTCTAGCATGACCATATCAACCAGGAAAACAAACAGGAAAAAAACAAGAAAAAAGCTTATTTATCATCTGCAGAAGTTAATTCTTGAAAAGCCAGATTCTGTCCTCAGTTATGCCCATGTATGTTTGTGGCCTTGTTAGGGTTATAAATTGATCATTTATGACAAAATGGTCAGAATAGTTTTCTCACTTAATTTTGACTTTTACGGGGCTAGAAGTAATTTAAAAAAAACAACAATTTTGAATAATGGAAGAGTGCACATGCAAACCAGGTAGTTGAAAAGAAGTTGTGAAATGCATAACCCTTTCTAAGGCGGTGTCAGGCTTTCAAGGCCTCACTGTTACTTAAACGAGTAACTGATTCGACGAAGCCAGCCCTCTCAGGGAACATCCATGAAGCTTCCAGAGGTTATTGTTTCCGTTCAAATCCAACAGTCTGGCCAGTCCAGTCTTTTCTGAAGAGCGTATTTTCTTTCATGGCTTGACATATGTAAGCTGTTACCTTTGCAAGTAGGAGAATAATCTTGACCGAGTTAGGGAAACTTTAATCTGTGAAGCAGCAAGTATCTCCACACATCTTTCATAAGGCAGGTTCATGCATATCTCAACCCTCCCTCATGTGGTGCTGGTGATCTGTTATCTCCATCTGTAGTAAGAAGGGTACATGCTTCATGTATTAGATGAGGAGCCCATCACACCAAACCATAATTTTAAAATCCAGATAGCCTAGCTAAACTGTCCATATGCAGTTTGCCTACAACTCCTTCTGTCGGTAACTAAGATCTTGCTAATACAAATTATGACACAAACTTTCAACTCAGTTCATACATTCCAGAACCAGGTTTCTTTGGAAGCTGTACAGAGGATGAAACAGGCACTTTTATTCAGGCGATAGCATTTACAGGGCTTATGGCTTCTCAAAGACATCTGCAGTAAATGTTTCCAAGTTGAAGGCAAGCTGAAACTGTTTGCTGAAGGTGTCCTCCCTACAGTCCTCAAGTGTGCTGAAGAGCCACAAAATACGCTTTCTTTATTAATGAAAATCGGGAAATTGCCTTTATAGCTATTCCTTAGTTCTTTCAAGAATGACATCGGAGTGTCAAGTAAAACATTTCAGATATTTCTAATAGTCCCCACGTTTATCACCATCAAAACTCTGTATCACTTTATCATGTTGTTTTTAGGGCTGTTTACTTTGTAGGAGGACAAGCACACACAAGCTGTGCTTCGGTTGCTTTTGAAGTTCATTTCATCACAACTGTGGCAGCTGCTTGCATACAGTTCAAGATAATCAGTGAAGCCTGAATAACTACTTCATTCATTTAATCCAAGCATTGAAATATTTTTCAACTTTGTCAGGGGCCAGAAGCTTCAGCCATTCCTTATTTTGCAGCTAAAATATTCACCTTTCTGTTAACTGTTCTACAATGTAATTGTGCGTTCTCAACCTACAGCAAAAGTAAAAAATTACAAAAGAAAAATGTTAAGTATTCCTGTCAAAGTAAATGTGTCTCTGGTTTCCATGCCTCATTTTCATATCTGGGGTTCAAGAAGCTTGATCTTTAAAAATTTCTGCAAAATCTATTGTCTGCTGTAGCGGAACAGTTGATTATTGTGTTTCCTGTGTTTGAGAATTGTAAGATCTATAATTTTTTATTACATTCTTACTATTATAAATTGTTTTTCTGGCAGAGATCTTCATAGTATTATGAATATATTTTACAATGAAGGTTCTAAAGAGGTTTTATTTTGCAGATGCTACTAAATTTGCATAAGAAGAGTTGGATGGAAGGTTTGACACTTCAGGACTACAGTGAACATTGCAAACTCAATGAAACAGTAGTGAAGGAGATGCTAGAATTAGCTAAGAATTATAACAAGGTATTCATATCCCATAATGATAGTATAAGTGTAGCTCTGTTTATGAATTTAATACTTAATTTCAGGAGTAAGTTGATTATCACAAGCTTTATTCAGAATGACTTGTAAAGGGCTAGACTGTAAAACAACAAAAAACAATTGTTGCAGGAACTCTTTTGGACCTTGGTGGCTATTTGATTTGTATAACCTGTTTTCAGCAAAGTTTCCTGGTATTTGGTTAAATTAGGCATAAGCGTGGATTTAATGGCCTTGTAGAGACTGTGTTTCTTATTAATCAGCCGTGTATCATTTCTATGTGAAGTCACCTATTAGTTCTTCGGGATTTGCCACATGACTGTTTGCCCTAAACTGCCAAAGCATTCAGTTACATGTTTTGCTTTGAAATTTGAGTAATCACATCAATTTTGTATTTCTACTTAGTGAAGAGAATATAAGATTCCTGTAGATCAAAATAAGCAGTTGATTGTATTCTTCATTCCTTCAGTCAAGGACTAATTGACCAGTATAGCAGAATAAAGGTTATTTATCTGTATCATTCCAGCAAATGGACAGTAAGTATTTAGAACACATTCTAGAGCCCAACTCAATGTTCTTTTTAGATAAAGATAGTATTATTGGTGTTGTAAGAAAGAGGAATCGCAGTTATTTGTGCTGTTTAAATACTGGCACTTACACTTAGAAATATTTTTTATAAATACTACATCTCAACAAGCACTCTATAAGCAGTAAGCATGTCAGTCATTCTTGATAAGTGCTATTTTTTTAACTTCTAAGAAGTTCTTAAAAGCAAAATTCAATACTACATTCACTGGTTAAGTTAGTGGATTGACTTTATAGAGACACTGTGTTTGAAAGCAACAGAACACTATAAAAATGTATTAAAATGAGTGACTTTAAACAGTGTAAAAATTTATTGAGATCAAACCTCCAGTAGTTGAAACAATGTAGGTAATGTTATTTTTTATTCTGCTTTACTAGGTTAACTATCTTCAACTATCTTTAACTCTTGATACTGCTCATTTAAGATTTTTGCTGAAAAACAGTCTTGTGAATATCTGGCAATAAAACCATTCATGAGTATTTGCCTTGATCTTTTGCACTAACACTTAGTAATTAAAACCACGTCTGCTGAAAAGCTGAAGTACCTTTCCTTTTGACTTTCTGAAATGTGTTGCCGTTTGATTTTTTTTTCTTTTTTTT
>VXAK01008086.1:247-14456 GCA_013399435.1 Arenaria interpres
CCTCCAGGAGGTTTGCGTAAATTTATCAGCATATGTGCACTTTGTCCCTGTAGGTTTCTGAGTGTCTTTCTGGCAGTTACATCTAGTGGTCTTAATCACCCAAAAAAAAAGAGAAAAAGAAAGGAGAATTTGTTAGAAAATAGCTAAGCTTCTCAAAAAGCACAGTCAAGGCTCAGTGTTCAAATATCATGCGTTACCTGACACTAAAGCACAATACAATTAAATTGTAGAAACTAGCATTTACAGTGCTGCACAACTGCTTCTTTTCTCAAACTATATTTAGAAATAATCTATAATAAATGTTAACCTTTGGATATGGTTTTTGATTCACTTAAATTTCTGAAGGACTTCATTCTTTAAGTCACCTTTCAATGATAACAAATATACATTTTACCTATCTTTACAGTAGAGTTTCAGAGCTGCAACTAGGTTTTCAGTTACTACAGTAATTAGGTACACGACCTAGCAAGGAAGGATAGATTTCCTTGAAGAAATCTTTGAAGGCTGACGGTAAGAGTGAAAAACCACCACTTATTGCAAAATACTACAAGACAAGACAATTTGCTTTGGTATGCTGTGATCTGGAATTCTGTTTAAGAATCAGAGCAACAAGCCAAATATGAACCTCTCATTTTTGTTTTAGAAGGAAGGATCACATGCTAGACAGGGCGAAGATGAAGACCACACATCAGTTTCAGTGCACGTATGTACAAAAGCACATTCTGAACATTCCATTAGAGATTATAGTCACATAAGACTGTCTCCAGCCACAATAAATAAATATGGTGTGCATCTCTTAGCATGTTGATTATCCTGCCTTTAAGACCTTGCAGTGGCTTGAAGACATGGTTATTTTCAAGAATTGTCACAACAGGTGAGTTTACCAGAACCAAATGCAGAGATATGCATGGCAAAATCTAAAGTTAACTTAGAACAAGAGCAAAAGCAAAAAGGCATATATAACTTTTGTCTGAAGACTTATGTGTCTACCCAAACCTGATTTATGATCAGTGCCACCATAACTTTTATTCATTTGGCCAATTTAATCTTACTATTCAACATGCTTTGTTTTGGGTTTGGGGCTATTTTTATTTATGTTTTGTTTTTTAAAAGAATCAGCTTTGAATGCTACCTTGCTCAGCTTTAAATTCTATGGTGGAATTCTTTATTAAACTAGTGAACAGCAGGATAAAGGAGGAGGAGAAAAAAAAACAACAAAAAAAGATTCAAGCAGAATGATAGCCCCAATACTTGTTAATTTTCAAAATACTTTATGCTTAAAGTACCTTATCTTTACTCATTGTTACTTCTGAAAGCTTCTAGAATTAGGTTCAAAGTGTTTGTTTTGGAAATGAAATATTTAACAATAATATAAACATCCTTGCTTAGTGCTAGACATACTAATCATGACTGGCCTATAGAATTAAAGATCCCAGGTGCAGAGCTGCAAACACACTAGTAGACTCAGTCTGCTAAACGAACCTTTCCAGACCCATGAATCAGGTGGGTCTAAAAAGAACCCAAATCTACCTTTGTTATAATGAAACTGTAGGAAAAATACCTTAAGATGTCTAGCCGTCTTAAAGCCTTCATAAGAATTACCTACTGAAGTTACATTCTGCAGTGCACACTTTGTATTTTGTTGAACATTTAGCGTTATACTTACAAGTTGATGCTCTAATTGGTTGATTGTTTCATCCTTTTTCTTGAGTTGATCTTTAAGCTGCCTGATCTCATTCAGCAGATCGTCCATCTGCAACAGAAAATCTCTTATTTCCCACCATTCTATAAAGGACTACATAATCTAAATCAAGACCTCTACAGGACAGATTACATCAGATGTTCATGGAGGACTGGCAGTAGCACACACTTTCTTCCTCTTATTCACATGGTGAGATCAACTACAGGCACACAACCTAAAGAGTGAAGAAACTCAACTAGAAGTTTCTAAGAGACAAGCTGAGCTGACCCACTATATTTTCAGGGCAAGTAAATCAACTGTCTTTTTGATGCAGTAATTAATCTGTTGTACAAGCAACTGATTCAATGCAGAGGAACATCCTTAGCCATCAAATACTACCTACACTCCTCTTTAACCTTCAAGCTTCAGCATTTCTTGTTTTTGGGCAAGTGAACTGCTATTTAAAACTAATTAACATAAAATGATAGAAATAAGAAAAAAATCATTTAGAAACATAAGCATAACTACATTTACTGAAAACAAACAGCACAAGAACCCCACTAAAAACTGAAGACCAAAAAAATTGGTAAATATGCAAGAGTGACTTTTTTAAAAATAATTTTTCATCACAAGGTAATTTTAATTTATTTTACAACTGTGCTGTTACAGCTAGGCCATAAATTAAGGGGCGTACTTCCATTTAATAGCATACATCTGCTATTTCAGTTTCACTGAAGATGCTATTAGTTATTGCTTTAGGACAACACCCAGACTGATTTGTTTTGCAATTTTTCAAACCATATGCCAGTATCAATTAAAGAAGTGACAATTCAAAACATCAGTTAAACCTAGAACTTTTTTGTTATGAAGTTAAAAAGCAATGCTTTTTCCTCTAGGAATTAAGACTAAGATTCTGAGATTTTGAGAGAAAGGCCTGTAGAAGTACAAGCACAACAAATACATCAGACAACTATTAAAGAGAAAAGAAGGCATAAATGTTACCACTGCAGAAACTGGGGTTGCTAAAGGATGATACATACTGCTTTGCCGCTTTGGCAAACCTCTTAAACCCTGAAAGCAGGGTTTGGACAGATGATCTTCTAACAGATATAAGATTGTAAGCGTTCTTCCTTTTCAAGAAGTATTTATAACTGCATTATGTCTTCAGCAAGTATGGTTCCCCTCCCTTAAGTGCAGGGATAGAGATCTTCTATACTGATTTTACAAGAAGAGCTTCAAGCAATGCTATAAAACCTTACCACTGTAGAAAGCACAACATTACAAGTATGTGATCATAAAGGATGATCCTTTTTGGAATATCCATTGTGGTTGCTTCTACCTTTAATACCCATTCTAAAACAATAACATCTTTGACTTTGTAAGGTTCATGTTTTTCAGTTACATCTGCAATACCTACATTATCCCAGGGAAAACTTACTTTAGATGAAAGATATTTTAAAATGAAGTGAACAATAAATGTAATGAAACAGAGCATGTAATTGAGTAAGTATTGTATGATTACACTTCAAAGCAAAAATTGTCTTTTCAAATTCTAAGGCTTATCAAGCAGGCAGAAAATTTCTGACAGAAGTTATTCTACAGCTGTTAATTCCCATATGACTGCTACAAATACCTAAAGGCAAAGTTATTTTAATTATTTAAACCGTGCTAGCATTTTTAAGTATGTATTTTAAAAGGTCAAATAAACTCTTCCATTTTAACAAAACTGAAAATGAAGTACATCAACATTTGCTGGGTTTGCATTTAAATAGCCGAAAGCAGCAAGAAGCACTACTTCACAGTGACAAAGAAGTTTTTGGTTTGTGTTTTTAAACACAAACAGGTTTGTATCTCTTATTCTGTAGAGTAAATCAGTGTTATTCACCTTAAAAGTTGACTCAGGTTCTTGTGGTTCTGGACTTGATGGAACTGAGAGTGACACGTCCTGGAGTGACACATTTTCATCATTCTGTAAGAGAACAAAAACAAGAACAAAAGCTCAAACTACTTTCTGAAACAATTCCCTTGCAACATAGCTTTCAAGGATGGAGTCACATCACCTTTCTGCCAAACCTGTTACAATGTCTGACCTCTCTCACTGTGAATTTTCCTCTCATGACAAAACCTCACACCGCCATTACGTGCAACACTCTAAACCTGTGGCGCTCAACCCAGTGTTCTTGTGATACGTTCTCAGGTTTGTGTCGTGATGTGTCCAATCTCAGTGTGACACAAACCCACAGTACAATTACAACACCATTATTTTATGGCTACAGAAATCCGTAACTCCTGTTCCCTTGTTGAAAAAATATTTCTTCTTTAGTCCCCTTTCTGTTCATTTCCTCCATCCACTATCTTCTTAAAGAAAAAAATAAATCTTCTACTTTACAGTAATTCTCCTATATTTTTTAGGGTTCTTAGGGATGAGTTTCTTTAGCAATGACCTCAGTGCCTAAGATTGCGTTTGCAGAATGTAACGGCAGAATGTCTCAAAACCTGTCTAAAACCACCATGGCTGAACCAGCAACTCCCCAAAAGCACGAAAGTAGAACCACAGCTCAAATGCTAAAGATCAATTAAAAAACCCACAATAGACCTATTTGTGTTCTTTATGTCCATGAGGTATCTTTTTTTGGTTTTTAATCCATAAGAAATAATTGTGTTATATTTTTAACTAAATTGCACTGAAACTTCAAGAAGATTGTCCAGATGCAAAAAGGCTGATAAACTTTTCACAAATCCATTTTTGCTTTTTCCTAGAGTCACTGATTACTTGCAGCAAAAATACACACAACCATCACCAAACTTAAAGATAAAAATACTAATTACCACAGTTCCAAATTACTTTTACCATACCAATTAAATGTAATTTCCATCACCTAGATGTAATTTTATATCGCAGGTGCTGTTTTGTTGGTGCTTTTTTTTTTGGTTTGGTGTTGGTTTTTTTTTGGTTTTTGTTGTTGGTTTGGTTTTTATTAAACACTTGGCTTTTTTTAAAGTGACTATTACCTGTGAGAGCAGTCAGATATAAAGACTGCTCACTCCTTAACATAGCAAATATTTACGGTTACACTGTGCCACATGCAGTTGTACTCAATTCACAAGCAGTTGCTGTCCCTTCTGGGCAGATGGCCAGCAAGCGGCAGGCTGAGGAAGCAGCAGTTTACAGTGTACTATTATGAACAAGTTCTAATACAGTGTTTTGAAATATTTTGCATGATAATATAATAAAGAAACAAGCATTATTTAATCCAAAACATTTCTGAAATGCTAGAGGAAATGAGCAGCAATTAACAGATTTCATCAACATTTGTTAATTTAAACAACTATACAAACAAATACACGCTTTCACAAGACACGGCACATCAGACGGTCACAATTATAATTATGAAGGAGTAATCATCAGAAGGAAAACAGAAAACAAGGCAAGCTATTTCAAGCAAAGTATCCTGCACGGCTTTTTAAAGTTCTATCACTGATATCTCTGGTATACCTTTTACTTCCACTAAAATGCACATAAGTGGAGCAATAAAACATTCTACAACAGCAGATTATGACCTAATTGCAAAGAAAGTTAGAGTATCACACGTTCAAGTACTCCAGCCCTATGCCATACCTGATTAATATTCCCTAGGAGAGGCTAAGTTAATTTGCATCAATTCCCTTACCACTGCCTTAATTATCTTAATGCATATAATGAACACATTGTGCAACCGACAAAAAAAATATTACGCTCTAACAGAGTCAGTGGGAACTGAAGCATCCCATTATAAACATATGCTAGGATTAATGTATCAACCTTTTCTTGTTTTGCCTTTTCTTGCTCAATATATTGCTAAAATGGGATGGAGAAAGGAGAAAAATCAGCGAAATACAGCTATTCGTGAACAACAAAAAAAAAGCAACAAAAAAGAGATTAGAATTAGCAAAAAGACAGTAGAATCAGCAAAACAGATGGTACTCATTATATCCACATGCTATTTCTGGTAGCCCAGAAGTTATATGCTACAGTATCATCAAATTCTGGAAACTTGGAGAGAACATACAATTTTACTCTTATGTAAAATTAGAATAAACTTTATAAAACTTATCATCACATTGCAATAGGCAATATAAAAGTTGCTAGTTCTTGGTTTTCCTCTGACTAACATTTCTACAAAAGTAGAAAACGCTATTTATTAAAATAAAATCATGTCTCTGGAACAGTCGGGCCACTCATTTGTGCCAAGATACAAATCACAAAGCTCAAAGACAATAGATGGTTTCATTATGCTAACATATATTAAATTATTCTATCACAAAAATTAACCCATTCAAAGCAAATGCATTTTCAGCAATTATCTTGCAGTTCCCTGACAGCATAAGCTGCCTTTTAACATGTAGAATTTTAAAAGAGCATACTACTAATGGCATACTAATAATTTCATCTTGAGAATTCTTTCAACATTCCAGCATCTATGGTTCAAGAAGTTGAAAAATGCTAAACAAACATTTCTAAAGTTTATGAAAGGTTATTCAAGTTTTATCAAGGTCTAGCCTTTGATTCTCAATTCAAAGTTTCTTTGCTACAAATTACTGATTTGAATAGTCTCACAGCACTTTCATAAAGATGGAAACAGAAAAGTCATTAAGTGTCCATCAAGTAGAGGGTGCTATTTACCTGCTGACTACTTCACATCTTGAGTGTAGTTTCATTCAAATATTGCTACAAATGATTCCACTGTGCACTGACAAAGCCTGTTATAATGATAGTCCAACAGCTAATCAACTGTTTAAACTTAAAATTTGCCAGTTTTATTTGCTATTGTTTTTCGATTTCTTTGGTTATAGTTCTTTCAAGCACAGTTAAGTCACTGAGGTGAAGTATTTTGTGGCTAAAAAAGTAACAAGTACAATATATATAACTTAAAACATGACAAAGAAATCTTTGTTTCATTAATTAAATCTGTTTCTTCCTTGTCTTCAGGCTTTTTACAACAAAGATAAATACCTCTTACAGATCACCAGATGCAGAATGAAAAGAACACAATGAATACTTACTTCAAAGGTACACAAGGAATTTACTAATCTAGAGCCTCAGCAAAGATGTATTGGTGCATTTAACAATATTGCACTCTAGACCTCTTTTCATTCATACCTCTTCATTGCAATGACCTAGTCATATCTGGTAAGTTACAATGAACATCCCTGCTTGAAAAATAGTATCTTTTACTTCACAAAAGGTAAGTTGAAAAGAAACCTTTTTAGTAAAACTTTCCTCCCCCATAGATAGGGGCTTTACAGATCTCAGTTCTGTGAACCACTTCGTATTTCAGCCCTCCTTAAAATATCAGTAAGTGCTTATTTGAGACAAGACAGGGTGGTTTTGAATCATTTTCTCGCCACTCTTGAGGAGTTAATACAGAGGACGGTCAATCCTTGCCTAGATCAAAGGCTCTAGGGCATCAGAAATAGTACAATTGTTATTTAAATAAGGATGTTCCTACACATTAGCTTTCTGGCTTCAACTTAGCAAGTTTAGAGCAGCAGCAAGAAATTAATTAAGGAGGAGGAAGAAGGAAGACATTTTCAAGATCAGAAGAAAACTGATTTACTATTATGCATGCAAATGAAATACCTCAGTCAATGATTAAGAGGCATTAGCATTTAGATGTCAATTATTACTAGAGCTAGACTTCCAAAGCATATTCTTCTTACAATAGAAAGTTAGTGCTCCAGTTAAGCATTAACTGAGAACATTCATCAGTAGTTCAATATCTCCCTGTAAATAATTACAACTGCGTTTAGTACAAGAATAATGCACACTTTTCACTCTATATAAGCTAGTACATTACTGCAAAATCAGAAAATGTTATACTTGCTACAGTGAAAATTTAAAAGAAAAAAAAACCTCAGCAAGAGATAGACTCCTATTCCTGATTCTGCCGTCTGAAGATCCATCAGGACCATGGTATGTGAGGAGGAAGCAGACAACGTGTACTGCTGGTAACGCCACCCTGGTCACACGGAGTTCAGAACAGGCAAGACTACTCAAATAACTACTTTTTTTCCCCCAAGCAGAACTGGGAATACAACACCAAACCCATGCTGTTAAAGCTCTGCTGCTAGTAATATTCAAGATAATATATAGAACAGTTACATGAGCTACAGTCACAGCAATGAATCCAGTAGAGCACATTAAGCCTCCATAGGAATCTGCTAGGTATACATTCATTACATGCTATGCTCTACAGTAAGCCACACTACAGTTGATTAGATAATTGTATAAAATTGAATTTAATTACTACATCTTACTATCTTACTATAACTGTTCCTGTGAGACCTCATGCCTAAGACCTGACTACAGCTCTATTTCTACCTATCCAAATGAAATAATATTACTAAAAGTCATAACTGGAAAAAGGGAACGTTTATACATTTAAATGTGTAACGTAGCTGAAGCAAATATATAAGAACTTCTCTCTCCTTTACTAAAGTTAGTGTTTGAAAGGAGCTGACTTTGTATCCTGCTTTTTTACATTTTGTAAGAAAAGGCCAGTTATATGACCCAGGCTGAGATAAGTCTGGGTGAATTTTTTTATTTTTTTTTTCTGTTAGTATGAAGCTCAATATTTTCAGGAAAAATTTAACAGTTAAAAAGAATGAAAAAGTGTTTCATACAAGTTTTACTAAAATTGTTTAGCAAATAAATGTAGTAAAAGTCTAAAGTTTTCCCTTCTGTAGCAGGTTAATTTACTTTTACATTATTATTCATATTGTTTGATTACAAGGCTGGAATATACACAGGAGAGTAGAATACACATTGAGAAATCCAGTGATGAGTTTTGGAAACAGCAAATCAAAACAGGGGGCAGTTACGTCAGGAAAACATAGAGAAGTATGTTTGACAAAGTTTGAAAGGAAAAATAATACTTGCTATTACAAAACTCACTACTACAGGGAGAGAGAGAATATCAAGCCTTTGGCAAGAGGAACAGCAAACTTTGAAAAACATACATACTAGGAGTAACTGTTTCTTCTGTGAGTTTGTTTTTTTAAAAACTTAATCTGAGCTACTTGAGGCTAGGTTTGTGTTCTGTAACCTTTATAAAAGTCTATTATAAACTAGATTGAGATTTAAAATACAATATTCTGCAGGGCCACACACTATTTGGCTATGAACATACGCAGATCATCTATTTAGTTGTTTAATTGGCCTTGTGTTAAAGGCATTAAAAGGTCTGCATAAGAAGTTCCCCAGTATCTCATGTACTCAGTGCATGCCTGAGGCTGTTGGGTGGCACAGTTTACGCAGCCCACTACTCAGGCACTGGGTTCTAAGAACATACCTTCCCTCTCTGACACATTGTTTTTCTTAGAATTTTATTTCTGATTATGTCAGTGGCAAAACATCTCCAGTATTCTCAGTTACCACGGGAAGCAAATGCTTACATTTCTAAAAGGCACAGTCATACCCTTGAATTAGTCCCAAGGCCGATTTGCTTTCTGTTTTGCTGTGGTTTTGTTTTGGTGTCTTGCTTTTACATCACAAATTAATTCCGTTACATTATCATGTTAGAAAAGAACAGCAGTAAATCTAGCATTAAAGAGAACATCACACAGATACTTTTCAATGCTCATCTATATATGCCTCTGTAGAAAGTCTCATGGACTTTAAGGTATCAAATGAAGCTTTGTATCCGAAATGCCATGCTTCTGCTGACTCTTTACAAAGTTTTGAGGTGAAATGAAAAAGTTCCTTAAAAGCTTTATGACAATCCAGTGATTACATACTGAAACGGTTAAATTTGAGCACTTCCAACAGATACGACCCAGTAGGATTTGCTAAGCTTCTTGTCAAAACACACAGAAAGGATTATAAGGAAAACAAAGCCTTAAGAAAAAGCTATTAGCATTGATGTGCTGAATGCAAGTTTGATCAATGGGATCGATTTTAATATTTTATTATTTTTTTTTTACTTCCAGCTTTTTAGGGTCTTATTAAATAAAAGCTTGTCTTCACATCTATTGGTTTTTGGTTTTATTTTTTACTGTAGCATTATTTCCTCAGAGAAGCAGAATAAAAATATTTAATATTTTTTTTGCAGTCACTAAAGTGATAAAAAAGGCAGAAAAAGCACTATTTTAAAGAGCAATAAAAAGTGCACACTTTCTTGTACACTATAATTCAATGTATAAAGGCAGTGACAATAACCTAATAAGGCCAAACAGAACATGAGCCCATCTAGGCTCACTCTCCAATATACTTTACTGCTTTTTTTCCATTTAAACAGCTCACCTGGTGCAGTAACCTCTTCAGTTTCAACAACTGAGTTTTTACAGCTGTGCAGTCTTGGACCATGTGCCGAAGGGTCATTTCATCAAGCATCACAGTATTCTCTGGTAAACCCACCAGTTGCCTAGGAGTCTGGTAAAAATTCGGTGCTCCATAGCTTTCAAAGTGACCAACAGGAGATTCTAGGTAGTTTGATCCCCTAAAAAAAATGACCAAACAAAAAAAAAAACCCACACAGTGATGACAAACTAGAGCTAGAGAGCATGAAGTGAAAAAAAAAAAAGTGTTGTGTAATATGGGCTATATTCATATACTATGGCATACAGGAAAAAAATAAATGATCAGAAAATATCAATACTATTTCACTTAAATGCTGGACTTTCTTTCCTGCTTGCATAAATCTCTCACAGACTAACTACTACAATACCCTAAAATCAGTTTTATCATCAGGATTTCTATAAACTCCGTCATTCAAGCCAGTCTATAAGAACTACAGGATTACACTTAATTTAAAAAACAAATTAATAAGTAAAAAGCTGTCCAAACTTAAAAAATGCAAGTATTAAGGCAGTGCAACGTTTTTCCTTGGAACACATACAGTAATTTAATCAAGCATTTACGGTATTATATAAACACAAGTAACAAATATTTGGATTAAAAACCATGACAGAAACAAGTTTTGAGAAGAAATTATTTTAAATCTCAGTGGTGCTCCCACTCAGATATGCTAATTATAGACATGGAACTATTCTGAAAATCTCCTGTACTCAGTATCACTTGAGACCCTTTAGTGGCGAAAGAGATTTCTCATCACAGTATTTTAATTGTTTGGGAGAAGAGAGACAAGTCCTTTACCTGTTCAAATCATTTTTACCATGGATATAGTGATCAGTATGGCCAAGATGATAGTGATCCTGTGTATTCCATCGCTGCTGTGGTGCTCTTTTCCAGAATCCTTCCTGATGTTGCCTAGCATTTCTGTCTTGTCTATCATAACGGCTCATATTTTCACATTCCTCTACAGAGAGCATAAAGTAAAAAAAAAAATAAATTACAAAATTTGTTTGTAAGACCTTGTAAATAAAATACTATGTGCTGGTAACAGATGCAGAGTAAAATCAGTGGGATTTTATTGGTTTTTAATTGATCCAAAAAAGAAAACTATGCATTTTAGAACTGCGAAGCAGACTTCTGTTATGATGTCCTATTTTTACTAGAGTATAAACTTGTTACAAGAATAAAAAGTAACTTGTAGCAGAAACTACCGAATTCAGCCTTAACAGCACTTCCGGTTTAAGTAGAAAATCATTTGGAGAAGGTAGAGCTACAGGGAAGAAAAATCCAAAAGTAACATTTTTCCATTCTTACTGACAGTAAGAACTTCAGGCCTTTAAAAAAGTTCAAACACACACAGAAAGACGACATTTTAGAAAATGCCAGTACTTCATTCCAAAACAGAACAGTTTCATTACTTACTATACATATATATCTCATCCTGTTCATCTTGTTTGTTTTTAAACTTGACACACATTTAATCTTTATTTACCTGGACAACAAGCATGATTTAAAACAAGCAAACCAAATAATCTCTTTAAAACACTAGCTTTTGCAAAGCAAAGCAGATTCCACAAACTTCTTAAGGGAACAAAAGCTATATTTGGCAACAGCTTGTAAACCACTAGAAACAAAGCCAAAACAACTGCTATCCGTGCAGATACAGAAAAAAAAAAAAAGTCATAAACTGCTCTTCTGCCATCAGGCTTTCTCCTTCACTTACCCCAGGAGTTTTTTTCCTCACATTTTCAGTCCTTTGCTAGGAGAATATCTCTACACAAGAGAACATTGTTTTATTCGGCTGCCTACTCAGACCTAGTTGCGCATAAGACGCTCATAACCAGGCCTTCCTTCCTGCTTGGTTCCCAGCCTGCGTGTTGTTGGGAAGTGAGCCCAGTTTTACCCTGTGATTTAAAACTGCCATCCTCACTCACTGCATACTTGTTGAGCTAGAACTGTTTCTATAAATAGTGTCCAAACGGCATCCCAGACTCCAAAGTGAAACAAGGAGAGTTTCTGTCGACCTGGAAAGTCTTAAGAGGCTGACATCAGTTAAGCCACATATAGTTACCAAAACAAGTGTTGGCAAAAAGCACTGTTAAATATTTTAACAAACACCAATATTTACAATTCAGTTTTTATCACCTAGTTCAATAACCAAAAAATTAGGTAAGGAAATAAACTTGTTCACCTAACATAACCAATTTATTTTCCTTTAGAGGGATCCTTTTACAGCTCGTAACACATGAAAATCCAAGTGGGTCTATTCAAAATAAGCCCTCAATAAATTTATAAGTAATCTCATTATGATGATTTTCAGCTTTGGAAAATGAAATTGAGAAGCTGAGTAAAGACATATGGATAGTAACAATGAAAAAGATTGCTTTTGCAGGTAGTCATGTTTACTTCAGGGAAAATCTGGAGGTGACTTCAGAATTCTTCTTCTCAGATCCTCTTTGCTAAAAACTCAGTTATTTCAAGATAAGAAGTGATTATAGAAGAGATACCCAGTTTATGCCACATTAATTTTATATGGAAACCCAACTTTAAAAAAAACATCAAAAATAATAGTAATTAACTAATATTGATCTCAAACAGTAAGTTTCTCTCCCTGAATCAGCAGCTTACACAGCAGATCGTCATAGCCACAAAACACATTCCAGCTACACAAACATTATTGATACTTAGCTGTATAAGCGGAATTAGCTTCAAGTTTATTATATTGATTCAATTAAGTAAGCAATGAATTGAAAATCTTATTTCATTTTTGTCTAGATTAAATGGCAAACTAACTTTTTATGATTTTGTGACAAACACTCATCTTTAAAATGCCTGTATTTTTAACAGATTTTAAATTAATAATTTGAGATGGAATTACTGATGCAGATGCAGTGCATGTTTTCTAAATAAAGAAAGTTATGAGAAATTGATCTATCCTTTAAAATTGTTCCTTAGCTTTTCCCAACAGAATTAGAATTACCCTTATTGAAAGAACATCCTCCAGGTTTGGATTGTTATCCATTCTGGAAAATTCAAAAAAGGAACAAATTGTACACCTATCTGGGCTGAAATGTTGAATACTAGCACTATTGTCAATAAGCACCTTTCACACAAGTACTTTGGAAAACTTATTCTGAGATTGAAAAGATTAAGTACTGCATTTCATACGTGCACACTATTAAAACATCACATGCCACCATTGTGGTAGATGGAAGACTATGTATTTATTTACTGTTTATTTGGCTTCATATCTAACATACATGCAGCAGCCTTCATCCAAAGAACTCAAAAAACTGAACTTCTCAAACTGAACTCTGAAAAAACTGAATTTCCTCAGGCTTCAGCAGGTAGCTGAACAGTACACAAAATAAGGAAAGCCTTTTTTCTTTCAGTGCCTGTTTCTACAGGGTAGGGCATTACAATGCTCCACATTCAATGTTTCTGTTCATATGAAGACAACGTGAGCCTGCATTGAACACGGAGCTAAAGCTAATATCCATATTCAAATGACAGTGAAAATTCTTACAAGTTGCTCAGGAATGATCAAATGCCTCAAACTTTTCCAGGCTGAGATGCAAGACAGTGTGTAATGATTTGCCTTACCTGGTTCGTTTTAGTCTGAATTTGTGTTAATTTAGTGGCATCTAAGTACTACTATCCTCCCTGTGAAAAGTTTCCCAGCATCCTCACTGACAACAAGTATGCATAAAAGACATCCTGAAAAAACACGTCTTAAACTTTAAGGCTTCTCTTACCCTGAACTGTATAAAATATATTAGGAGATATTGTCATTTTGTAGAAGAAAACAAATAATTATCTCAAAACAAATTACATCATCATTCACCAAAGGTGAAAAACGCAGTTTCAAGGTTTTCAAATATAGTTGAAGCATGGGACTGAAGGACTAAAAAGTTTGAAACTTATTCTACTAAAATAATTTAAGGAAACAGTGTGCAACAAGGCTGCATTTTTTTTTTACAAGAGGCAGTAAATTTTTAACTTTAGAATTCTTCAAATACAAGATTTGTATTTGGGGGAACAGAAAAATCACACTTCCAGTATTTTAGAAAATAAGGAGTTGTTTTTACTTAAAGAAAAAACAATTTGAAGAGGGCATTGGCTTATTAAAGCAGAAGTCAAAACAGTGCAACTCAGAAAATCTCTTAAGCCCATACTGCAGTTTCACAGTAAGTCTG
>VXAK01008089.1:0-10386 GCA_013399435.1 Arenaria interpres
GATGGTTACATTGTCTCCTCCGGAAAAGGTTACAGTCATGAGGGGACAAATGTATAAGTACCAGATGACAACTAGTTCATACATTCAGTAAGAATAACTACTTTAAGCAATGATAATCATCAGACTGCTGAAGCAAAAATGGCCAAATGTACTCATTAACAAAAACTTGATTAGGACTGGACCCAGAATTCAATGAAGATAATGAACTACTTATTAATTGCAATGACATTTGGTTCTGACCAAAGATATAAAAATGTACTTGAAAATTAGGTTCAGGATGGCTATAAATAGCTTTTGCTTCCTGCCTAATATATTCTTTTTACACAATAATATTGATTTGGTAAGAATTTATTTATTCATAATCTAAAACTGCAACTAATGCTACTACCACATCGTATAATGAGCATCAACTATTCTTTGAAATAATTTGAATAATTTGGATACCTAAAACAATACATAAAAAAGAAAATATGTGTCTTTCTATGCAAAGCCTGTCTCAAATTGGGACCAGGAGACTGAAGTTCATTCCAGCAGTGATTGCTATGAGCAGCATGGGTACGCTTTGAAAGAAAAGGAAGAATAGTATTGAATATGAAGCTAATGAACAATCTGTCCTTCTCACAAAACATCAAAATGTCATCCTTTGAGGTATCATCTCATTATTTTCCATGATTTTTGTGATCTGAAGAGTAACTGATTGTGTGGGGAAAAAAAAAAAAAAGGAAGAGAGAGAAAGACAAACTTCTCTACCTAGAAAGCACCTAAAACAAAAAGAAGCATATTGACAAGAACTGGAAAACATACAATTTTACATCTGTAAGGAGGATGAGTTAAAACTGTACTATTGTATTTTGTCCTATATTTTTTCATCCTATGATTTACAACACTAGGAAGGGATTTTCTGATCCTTCATACATTCTGAAAGTGATAAAATTATAAACATCCCTTTTGTCTATGGTGAACTTTAATAAGTTGTCAGACAGAAAAATGTTGAAACAAATCCATACTTCATTATGAGCATATGCAATACATATGAAATAGCATAATAAGACTCTAAATACAGGTATTTGTTTGCTTCCAAACCAAAAGTATTCTTGAATGTAACAGAAAAATTTACTTATTTCAATTAACAGTTTTGTTTCCTGTTTGGTTCATCTGTGTCACTTTATATTTATTATGTAGGGAAACATAATTTTGAAAATGTTAACCATCTGTGGAAATATTTAATGAATTCTAGTTTTTCATCATGCCTGTTTTATCACAGACTGTTTTAATTCATATCATATACATAGAATTTTGAAAATACTTTTTCTCCCAGAGGTCTTATGACCTGAATATGAAACAAGGCCAAAATTATAATAACGGGCAGCTAGATGGGGTAGCTCATGAGGAAACAGTCCTATGTGAGTCTCTCATAGGCACTTCTGAACTTCTGAACTTATCTCTTAATACCTTGTAATTGCTTAGTTTTTTTCAGTATATGGAAACTGTACTTAAGAAGTAGGCTGATTAGCCTCTGTTGCGTCTTATGGGAAAATAGAATAGTTTGAGAGAATGTTGCAGAAAAATGAAATGCATTTAATATGTCTGTAACTTTTTCTTTTTTTTTTTTTTTGTTACAATAACTGAATAACAAATTCAAAACACATTTCCCCAAAAGCAAGTGTCACTTTTACATGCTTTGTTTTATTTCTTGTTCTGCTTATTGACCATTGAATCACTAAAAATAAAGTATTATAAATATGCTGTTTGATGAGTATCTTATTAACTGACAACATACTGAATTTTTAATATAACAGCCTAAACTTTCAACATGCAATTGCCTAACAGACCAACCATTTCGTATAGTGGCAAAAAAGTCCTAATGGTTACACAGACAGAAAAGTGGTAGATCCTTCAGAAAACTAATGTGTGAGTTTACATCGATATATCAAAGAAATTACAATATTCATATCTAAGTTCTGTTAGTTCTGTTCTCTAAGTTTTGTACAGGTGTCATATTTACTGAATGGAGGATTTTATTGAAATTAATATTAAATAACCGTATTATTCACAAGTAATACTGTTAGTGAAACTACTGAGGTTAGCACAAATGACTACCTATAAAACCTTTGATCCTGTCACCTACTATACGCCTGTAGGTGATGCAGATTTTACAGGAAATGGAAATATGAATAATGCAGGGAGTTCTTAAGAAATATGTTAGCATTTTGGTTTTATCCTTCAGATTTTCAAAGCAATTGTTGTGAAACCGTGATTTCCAGGTGGGACAGGAAAAAGTTAACCTTTTAAAAGAAAAGAAAAACTCATATGAGCATAATGTTCCAATACATGGTGGTATCTTGACATGCTGTCCAACATTTAAAAATTTTCAAAGCCTTAGGAAAGAATTGTGTATTATTATTAAGGAAAATTTAGTCTGCTGTCATATGATATTCTGCTATCCACAGTTCCCTATGCAAAGCAACAAAGCTGAAATCAAAGGAAAACTTCTGCAAATGGGATTGCAAAGTCATTGCAATTGGAATCTAAATCTGGATATTTATGACAAAGATTGATTTACTGTGAATCCAACCTCTATCACTCAGATCTTCTGAAGAACAGATTTTCCCAGGTATTTGTTGGGTTTTTCTCTGTCCATGCCCTGTGGGGAATGAAACACAGAGCTTAAACTGTCTGCAAATAATAGTTTAGAATATATTTACGCTAAGCAATTCTATTGTGCACTTAAAATTCCATCACGTCATTGGAATTACTTTTGTTGGTTGTATCCCAAAGGGAGTTTTAAGAACAAAATCAAAGTTTTGAGTTAAGTGAAGATAAGACCAGCCATTTTTAAAGTGCAAAGACATTTGTCTAAACCAGTCTATATTTTCAAAATAAAATTTGCAACAAAGTACTGAACTGTAGTACATCTAAAAAATAAACTTCTCTTTCTGTAATGAATATGAAAAAAAGACTGATGGTAGTACATGTTAAAGAAATTGTGCAAATGTATTACAGGGGATTGTATGTTTGTTTTTTAAATAGTAGTTCTGTATGAAATTATACTTTATGTTTCTAAGCCTGAAAACTATATCGTATAAGGGAAGATTTATGCTAATATGCTTAATCTTTTTGCTTTTTCCAAGCCATTGTAGGACTTTGCCAGACAGCATAGGCAATATAGGCTAGGGGTGGACCTGCTGGAAAGCACTTCTGAGGAGAATGATCTGGGAGTCCTGGTAGATAGCACACTTTCCATGAATCAGCAATGTGCCCTTGTCACCAAGAGAGCCAATGGGATCCTGGGCTGCATAGGGAAGAGTGAGACCAGTAGATCGAGGGAGGTCATTCTTCCCCTCTACTCTGAACTGGTGAGGCCACAAATGGAATACTGCGTCCAGTTCTGGGCTCCCCAGTTCAAGAGAGACAGCGAACTACTGGAGAGAGTCCAGTGTAGGGCAATAAAGATGAAAAAATGGTTAAGGGATTGGAGCATCTCCCTTATGAGGAAAGGCTGAGAGAGCTGGGACTCTTTAGCCTAGAGAAGAGAAGGCTGATTCCCTGATTGTGATCCAAGTTCAAAGAAAATAAAACACATAGTTATAATTTACAAGTAACTTCAGCTTTAAGTATTATTCCATATAATGAAAAAAAATAAATTACAGATTTCATTTCAGGTATTCTGGGAATAAGTTAATTAGTACCAATATTACAGTTCAAGGTGATCCCTTTTTTCTCCCACTTTCTCAGAAAGTTAAATTTGTAGAAGGACACGCAGACAAATAATGCCATCAGAATAATAGTGAGGAAATTCATCCTTTTGCTTCAGAGTACCTCTTGTTACAAATCTGCTGTACTTTCATCCCTGATGAATTTAGGAATTAAACTGATAAATAAATCTAAGACAGTCACCACAACAAAAATATTCAGCAAAAATGAAAAAAAAATATTCAGTAAAAATCCAATAAAATATGCAGAACAATCACAGGTCGGAGTAGCTGAGAACTTAGGTCACAAAAAATAATTCAGCCATGCAATTGCTTCAGAGACTACAGCTCTAGTTAAAATATCATTAAAAATAAGGTCTTGGTTGTGTGCTAACCTTCTTAGTCAGGTATAAAGAACTTGGCTTAGAGAGGAGCAACAATTCTTGTGGGCTATATATAGCTCTATAACTCATTTATATTTATCTCAAAATTATCTAGCTCCAGAATTGGAATGACCAAAAACCAGCAGTTTTTGCAGGTCAGACCCTGTCTTGCAAACAGCTGGATACCAACAACTGCTCGCTGCACATACATTTCATTATGCATAAACATAGAGCAACAACTCTGTACAGAAACAGCCTGTACTTACTGAGAGGTAAACCCAAGAGCAGTGGTGATCAACAAGGTCAGACCCTGGAGAAATTATTTTTGCTGAACTTGTATGATTTGGAAAAAAAATTGGTCTGTAGCATATGATCTGTGCGGACTGTCATTTCTATCCCTTTTCTTACTGTCATTGAGTTAACGCATGAACCCCCATAATTTGGGGAGCTTAAATCAGTTCACTATGATTCTATGATTTAAGATTTAGAAGCCCAGATTTGACTTCTACTTTTAAAAATTTTTATAGTCTTTGCAAGCAAGATGTGTCCTTTATTAAAACAACAAAACTAACTCTTAGAATTCTGGCTTTGGGATGTGAGATCAACCATCACAGAAAAGTTATCTTTATTTTCATGTTTTAATTTAAAAATGCTGAATGAACAACATGTTTTGGTAACATGATCTGAAATGAACCAAGAAAAAAACTCACAAAAAATAACTGATGGAGAGGTTAACTATTACTCCAAATTCCTTCCTCCAGAGAAAGTCATATCATGTTATCCACATATACTCTTAGTCCTCCAGTTTAGGAAAATGTCAAGAGTTTAAATTCCATAATGTATTTTCACTATCTTTATGACCTTCCCTATTTATGGAATTGGAGAAGTAAGATAACAATTGGTTTACAGTTATATTTAAATTGTGAGGAGAATAGATTAGGCTCATCATTACAGGCATTGTCATAAGAACATAGAATCTGAATTTTAATGCCTCATATTTTTTAGCAAACACAAAAGTGAAATGTACTTTTGTGACCTTTCCAGTGTTTATTTTCTGATTTAATAGCACCTTTTGTAGTTCTCTGCCCAAAGCTCTCATCATGTGTAAGGGGAACATCAGAATGCTATAGCATATGTATGTATAGCACTATTTAAAGGTTTATATGTTATAAACAGTTTATAGCAAAAGGCACCTTCTAAGTGGGCTACCGCATCACTTAATATGAGGATGACTGTCATTTGAGTTTTTATCTCAATAGAACTGACAAATAAGAATTCCTAATCCAAAATGTGTCACATAGTACAGTAATGGTACAGATTCACAAAATAAAAAAGAGTGTTAACCTCAAAATACTCTTAGTGAATTTAGTATATTTATTTATTGAAAAAAACCATATTTTTGAATACAAAATACTGTTATATCAATAAATTTATATGTAATTAATTGTGAGACATATTTAATTCCAGATGCAGAAATCTATGTAAAAAAGTTTAAAGAAAAACATTGTGAAAAACATTACATTTTATTCTGCAGTGATAGCATATTTAACAGCAAATAAATAAGTGAAAAATATAAGAAACATCAAATCTGAAATGGCCACTTATATACACTAGCAATTAGAAATTAACAGCAGGATGTACAACAGCCAGATGAAACCATGTGACTCTTTTGTTGGTTTTTTTTTTTTTTCCTTTTGTAACCATTTGTCTAAAGCTAATTTCAAAATACTGAGAATATGTTGATGGATTTTCATTTTACTCACTAATGCATATAATTTCCTAAGTATTGAAACTAAAGATGATTTTAAGAAACAGGAAACACACTGGAGAGAAATGTCTAAATCAGTGTCAGACTACAAAGTTGCAAGTGAAATTAAACAAGAAGTCTTCAAATGGTTAATTTTTAGAGCTAGTCCCTTAGAAATTGCTGCCTCACCGTAACATCTTGGAAGTGACAAATGGATTCTAACAGCACCCACAGTAACTTAGGTGGAAATCAAATGCTGCATTTGATTCTTGGAGTATTTCATATCTGAACTTTAGTATTTTAGATTAAATTAATTTTCACAACACAACTTCATTCAAGTAATACAAAAATAACATATTTTATCAATATAAATTTTTAGTAGAAAAATAAATACAAATTTGTTAGTTATTGATGAATCTGTCTATGCTGGAGGTGAAATGGGTAAGCTTAAACATACCATAGCAGTCACTATATTTAAAATCTCAAAAGCTGGATAATGGAAGTGTTTATACCACCTTTCCTATGTGAGGATGACATCAACATACTGCTCTTTTGATGGATAGTTTTGTTCTGACTTTTCAGTAAAGAATATTCTTTTCTTTTTTTTTTTTTTTAATGTTGTAGAAGGTGAAATATTTGGAATACAGATCATTCTGGGTCTAACAGCTGAGTAAATGACCCCAACTTTCAGGGTGACAGAGGAATTCTCAAATCTATTTTAGGAATTTCTAAACAAATGACAGGTGTGACCATGGAAATTTTGACAAAGATAAAAGCTTGTGTTTTAGACACCAGTGCAGCAATGAGGACTACATCTCTAACAAATATTTCTTCATTAGTACATACTTCATAATGGACTGTGTTCAGACACACACAACAGTCAGGAGGGAGGCTCCAAACTTTGTGAAGCTAGAAAAAAAAAAAACAACAACAAAACCCAAACTTACAGTATAAAATTATTTTTTTTAAATTATTTTTGATTTTGATACTCTCTATCATGCTNTTTTTTAAATTATTTTTGATTTTGATACTCTCTATCATGCTGTATTCATATATTCATAGCCAAATTTTCTACTAACATTAATATGGATTGTGAGATTTTAGTAGAATGCATTGATTTCAGTTGCTAAAGCCATACAAGAAGAAAAAGGAGGGAAAATCATGAGACTTATGTTGAGTTCACTATGTCACATACATATGTTTAACTTCTACTTTTCTTCTTGTTTCTGTAGCCCTATTTGTGATTTTCTATAAGAATTTTTTAAACATTACATATCATAATGATATACCTGAAAACATGATTCAGAGTTGGACTAGATGATCTCTAGAGATCCCTTCCAATTCTGATGATTCCCTGAAAAAGGCTTTGAGAATATATTAAAATGTCTTTGAAAAACTGCATTCCTCTTCCACTACCTGTGTTTATCTCCTTCCTGAAGCTTATACAGATATGGATGTATTAACCATAACATAGCCCAAATTTTGAAATTGAAATAAAAATAAACATGGAGAGCCAGTGTTCATTTCTTCTAAATCCATAGCAGTTTGTCTGCAAAAGGCTAGAAGACATGCGAGAATACTTAGAGGACTGTTTGTCTTGTTCTTATAGTCTTCTCCACTCATCAACTTTTGTTGGAGGGAAATTTGATCAGTGAAATAAGAGGTATTTGAAAACTCAGTGTTAAAAATAGATTTTTATTACTTATGTAACATAGTTTAAGCATAAATTAAACACCAGTTATGTCCATGTTAGAATTCTTAGTCAAAATCATTAGCATTTTATCTAGTTTCTTACCATAGATAGTATCCAGCCAATTTCCTAGTGCTGTTTTCCTGCTTTTCTGATGCCACAAAGAGCACTGAAAAACATTGTCAGACAAATGTGATATACTGTATCATTCTTATGTTTTCACATGTAAAACTAGTATACTGTCATTGATAAGAAAAAGTTTAAGTACTGTGGAAGAGTTAGTGGCAGCTAGATGTAAAAACTACAGGAATGTTAAACTAATCCCCAAAGCAAGCATTAGAAAGAAAGGAAATTAAAGGCAAATATAAGTTAAAAGAAATCTAAGTCTATTTGTCAAAACAAAGTAAATGCTTGTACATTGTCTTAATTTCATTTATTAGTTAACTGCATAGGTGAGAAAAATAGTAATAGAAATAATAGCCAAGATTAACAGATCAGCAACAATGAACACAATGATTAGAAATAGCTGTTCTGGTGTAAACACTAAGAGGGCTTAAGAGGCCTTATCTTTCTAATTCAATGTGAACTGTATAGATATTTTTACTGGTGCCAAAACACAAAACGTGGACAGGCCGTTTTTCAGCAATAAAGATTTTGTAAAATTAATGCTAGTTGAACTAAAGCTGGAAGATTAGGCAGGTCTTAATCATAATATCTTGAAATAATTAATCCAAAAAATAACTTAGTGATAGAGACCTCGGCACCTCAGAAGTGACATACTAGACAATTCTAGCTTTTCTTCCTGTGTTCCGTATGCCGCCAGATAAGTTTGGTTAAAATATACAAGGTAAAATTACTTACACATTTGTTTGGAAGTTGTGTTAGTCAAACCAAAGGATACCAAGGCCAAGGGCATTAAACAGGTTCTTCAGAACAACATGCTTCTTCTTGGTAAAAATAAAACTTCAGCAAAAGGAAAATTATTTAAATAAAGAAAAAAGAACTCCCTTCTTTACGACTGAAAATAATAAAAAAGAAAGATTTGGTAATATTAAAATAAAAGTAAAATTAAGTTATGTGAGATAATAATCTCTTATGGGAGGTTTGGAACTGAAAACAATAAAACCCCATAAATATTCATTTTTGGCTTTTTTTTCTGTAATGATTTAATAACTTTTTTTGATGAAAACTTCCCATGCAATTGAGACATATAATATATAAAGCTCAAAAATATAGGCCAAGATGGTAGGAGTTAGAGAGGGGCAAGAGAATCTTCTGAAAAATAATTTTATTCATATTTAATCCAGAATTGCTAATTGAACATGTGGGTGTGGATACTGTATCTAACATCATCATAAAGCTGAAACTAGGGAATTTCTACTTCTGTAGAAGCTCACCAAAATCTCTTTTGAATGTGGCCTACCTTCTTACTATGAGGTTTTTAAGATTTACTATGAAACTGTGATTCACTCCTTATGAACTTAACTGAACAATGTTCTGGACATGTTTAAAAGAGGGGCCCATCATCACAGCATTGCATAATAATAGTATTGGTCAGAAGTAATTTCTCACTTTTTTTTTTGCCATATATGTAAACAAAACCTAATACTTAAAATGTTAATAACAAGGGCATAGGTTTTAAATATTTCAATAACATAAAATCTGAAAGCAGATATTTTGTATATGAAAATTTCAACAGTGCCTCAATTTTCATTCCTTACTTAGGCATGCTGTACTTAAGCACATTTCCTAATCCTTGGGAAAACAGTAAGATTCAAGATTTTGATAGTCAATCTTAAAATCTGAATAATATTTTTCTATAGACTCCTACTAGAATACACTACATGCCACCCACTAAAATAATATAAAAGGAAATAAATAGCTCAGGATTTTTAGTAACCCTCTGAACCATTTTAATTTTTAAACTACAGTATCTAACATAATATTTAGGAGTATAAATGAAGCTGGTTTTGAAAAGCTGTAATTCTCTTCCAGTTAGATGGTCTGTGTAGATTACAATTTACGAATCAATGCAGTCTCTAAATTTTAGACACCTATTTCTTTTGCCAGATTTTTAGTTGAAGTCTGCTGTACTACAGACACCTCTTGGAGCCTGAATTTGATTGTTTTGCAAGTATTAGGTTTTCCAGGATGAAAAATACTACTTTTTCAGCGAACTTCATTAAGTGCAATGATACAGTAACATTGCAAGCTAGGTTAGTCACCTGTATCTATTCTCAGAGACTACCAGTAGGCAGACAGACTCAATCCCTTATTTAAGAATGGCAGTTTGGATTCAGATGAGATATTAATAGTTTTCCACCTTCAGCATCTTTCCAATTTTGGTAGTGTCTATCTGGAATAATAAATACAGATCTGAAAAAAAGAAGTATTTGAAATATTAATACATGGGAATTTCCCCATGTGTCATATTTTCCTTTTCAGGAATATAACAAAATGGTTTTTTAATCCTGAGTATGTGTCCCAGAAAACTCTAGAAACTTAATTAAATACTTTAACATCTACTTAATATACTATACTATATATATTATCTACTTAATATACTGAACAAGTATCTTGATTATCACATCTTGATCATTGCACTGTTTATCTTTGATGATATGAATCATATGCACCTTTTAAAAAATGAATTTTTGAAGGGTTTTGTTTGCTTAAGTTAAGCCTTGATAGCCATAATTTTTACTCGTTATAACACAAACCTAAGTGAAATTTTTGCAAATCACGGAATCAAGGATTTGACAGAGTTGGAAGGGACCTCTAGAGATCATCTAGTCCAACTCCCCTGCTAAAGCAGGAACGCCTAGAGCCCACTACTCAGGACTGCATCCATGCGGCTCTTGAAAATCTCCAGAG
>VXAK01008091.1:196-10219 GCA_013399435.1 Arenaria interpres
CCCCCCCCCCTTTTTTTTTATTTTTATTTTTTATTAAGACAGCAGTAATTTCCAGGGCGGTGACTGGAATCCATTTCTCCTCGCCAGCTTGTTTAGACACCAAAACTAATAGTGCGATTATTATTCCTGAATGATATCATGGTAATGCGGGAAGATAAGAATGGCCTGATAGGGAAACATTAAAATTATATTATTGGAGATAGTTCATTTGGAGTAACTTTAAATTAGATGAGATCATGTAGCCTGAGATCTAGTATCAGCATAAATAGGGCTGTGTTTCTGCCTTCATCTTCCTCCTCCTCCTCGCAAGAATCACGGTGGGGCTTGCAGTGCTGCAATTGCCAAAAGTGAGAGGCAAAGATCTGAAATTTGAAAGTACCCCTGATCCAAACTTTTAGTTGCTGGAAAATAATGGATCTTTAAATAACTTCTTTTTTCTTTTTTCTTTTTTTTTTTTTTCCCCCTTCCCCTCAGGCGCTGGGAAAGGGAGGGGATTTTTAATTGATTTTTAATTGAAGGCAGCACGTTTTGGAACGACGTTCAGGTTCTCTGGTGCTTTTCACAGATGCTGAGGACACTGGTCCTCCCTGCTGCTCTGCGTGACGTGGCGAGATCCCGACCGACAGCCAAGCTTTTTACAAATACGTGGAATCAGCGTCCAGCGCACAGGCTGATTATTTTGATACTTTCCCTTCACATTTGGTTATTTTACGTGCAAGCGCATACTTATATTTCTTTGTGCATGTGCTACATATTAAAAAAAGAGAAAAAATCCATTTAATCATGTGCCATCAAATAATATTTTCCGGTATAGATATATATGTATATATGAGCAAAATGTATGCGCACAGCAGCTCATCTAAGCATCCGCAGATGCTGTGCAGACCAGACTATGTACTTATGGGTCTGTTTGTGGTATTTCTTGCTCCGTCGCCCCCCCCCTCCCCAGCCCTGAGAAAAGCAGCCCTGCCACCAGGGCTCCAAATAGCCTTCTGCACGCAGAGGTGGCGAGGGAGCAGGTCTCTGCCCTCTGTGCCCCCACGGCAGGCGAGGGCAGCAGGGATGGACGTGCCAGCCTCCCACCCTCATCCTCCCACCCTCCGGTTTGCCCGGCACCCGCTTTCTCACACTGCTCGACCAGAGAGGCTTCCCGGGAAGGCACAAACGCTCTGTGGCGGGAGAGCTGTAAAATAACTTGCTCCGAAAACGCAGATTCCTCTCAGCCCCCATTAACTGGGTCCTGCTTTATCCCCCGAAGCTGAAGTTTACGGCCCTTTCAAAACTTAATTTTCACGCTGCCCGTTTTCTCTATCCGTGATGCCGCACGATCTCCTATAAACGCCCCGTCCTTTAACCCAGCGCTACACGCCTTTACAGAACTCATTTCTCACAGGTGATCTCTTCATTATTCTTTTCCAGCATTCTTTTTTTTTTTTTTTTTCCCCTCTGCAGTCAGCTGTTAATGAGGAAGGTGATGTATATCCTTGTGCTGTGGGATTTCCCTCCCAGCCCAGGCTCCCTGCAGGTGATAACCCTGCAGTGAGGCCAGTCACCCTGGGGAGCCACCGACACTGGGAAGCCTGTCCCCTGCCAACACCATGGGCAGGTCCAGGGCATTTTACTGTCTTCTCACAGCCCCTGGGGTGGGAACAGTGCAGGGGGGGGGAGGTGAAGGTCCTGATTAGCGAACCAACAGGACTGCCTCACGACATGATGTTGTGCCCCGAATTATAGCAGCCTTCCCAGGTGATGAAATTAAGAGTGGCTCTCCGTGCGTGTTTGTGCGGAAGCGCTGCCTTGAGCTGTACTGACTGCGTCCAGGTCAGCAGCCACTTGGGTTGGCATTGCTGTCACTGTGAAGCGCATGAAGCTGGGGGAGAAACTGCCCACGCGGGCTCAGGCGGTAGCTTGGTCTCCACAGGACCCACCAGGGTCTCCGGGTGCAGCCCCTGCAAAAGACTCCTGCGGCAATGCCACCTCTGTGCCATCTCCTGGCCTTTCATTAGCAACACCAGCTGTTAAATAACAGCTAACTAGTGGCTACAGAGCGGCTCGTACTTTCCAGGGTGAGACATGCCTAGGTGGAAACCCAACTGGATTCCTCTATGTTGGGTAGACCCACACCGGAGGTCCCTGGGTGCATCAGCCCATGTCCCCAGGGAAGGGTCACTGTTTGCTCTCTCTGCAGCGAAAGCAGCAGGAGGGAGAGCTGATGAGCTGCACCAGTAAATAAATATATTCGCTGCGGCCACGCATGTAAACCCAGGGGCTTGACACAGAATTGACTTCCCAGGTATTGTATGGCCAGGCAGCCTCAGTCATTGTCAACAGCAGGAAGAGAAGGATAAACGACCTAAGCTCAGAAGTGCAGAGCAGGCTTGTAAGGAAAGGTAGTATCTTTTATTAGACCCACTGATACAGTCAGAAAAAAAAACAACCAGACAGGCTTTCAGGCACACGAGCTCTGAAAAAGAAGCAGCAACTTCCAAGAAAAGTGCCAAGGCTGAACTGTTTATCTCAGGTACTCACCCGCCTCCGTTTCCGGGGAGGCTGATGGCTTCATCGGCTGTAACACAGCCATCCTCCCCGCTGCGGGGGCAAGCGCAGAAGTGTGATTACTCCCAGCTCTACGTCAGGCGTGGAGGAACACAGAGGCCGGTCCAAGGCTGGGTGAGAAGCTTGGGGTAAGGGAGGGAAGCGACCTCCAGGGTTTGGTATTCCAGGTGAGCTCTGGGGTGGCCTTTTTCTGGATCACTGGCGTTCGTTGAAAACTACAGGTGGAAAGCGCAGACAGACACGACCGACTGCTGTGCTCTGCAAACAGAGGATACACTTAAAACTATTATCTCCCTGTTCTTCTTCTAGCACAGTTAAATAACATGAGAAGTGGCGGTCTGGTCAAGATGCAAAGATACAGAGGAAAATACTCCTTCTATCGACTGACGGAATCCCAACACCAGTTAGTAGGCTCAGCGTTCTTGCAAATCTCTGTCTTGTCCCCGAGTACCGTGTTGTGCATCTGGATATCTGAATGAGACGAATGGTGTTTGAAGGCAGCTGCCGCAGATGTCCCTGTGGGCTGTGGTGCTCCGAGTTTCAGGAGCATCTGTTATTTTAGCGAAGGATACTTCAATTCGTGTCTTCTCCATTTATTTAGGATCTGTCAGCGTCACACATACTGACAAGGTGGAGTTAGATTTTTTTTATTTTTGTCCAGACTGCCCTCTTTGGTCAATGTGTCCACTCTTGTGAAAGGTCTTGCCCCCTAAACACAGTCAGGCCCACAGTTAAGCTCACGTTTTACCTCCTACCTTCCCAAGCCACACAAGAGCTGCATAATTTCCTCCCTGTTCTTCTCACAGACACTGATATGGCACTCCAATTAAACATACTCACCAGAAAAGCAAAGCCTGTGAGAAGGTAACACTCGAGACCCATCAAGGATCCAATGAACAACCAATTTACCTTACTGGAAGGACTCCAGAGCTCTTCTCCCCACTCAAACAACTGTTCTCAGTGTCTCAGGGTGAAGCTACAGTGGTGGGGTGGGCCATTTCTTCCCCATGACATATTCCGAGTATAAAGGTAGGACTCTAGGGGCACCGAGGAACGAGTCTGTCCATGACCCTGGAGAAGTTATCCATCGTATGGTCCAAAATAACCTGGATGACCTCCAGAACACACAGGGAGGTTTTAAGCATGTTGTTTAGCTCCTGAATTGCTGGAGATGTCCAGGGTTCCAAGAGCTGCTCCAATAAGCAAGAGATGCTCCATGGTAGTAAAAGTTGTCCAGATGCTCTTCTGCCTCAAAGCCAAGACCCTCAGTAGGCTTCACTCTGTGCAAAGCACATCAAATATAAAGCTGCAGGTCGGCAGCACCAAGGCTGTCTGGCAAACACAGCTTTGGACTGAACCAGTGAAACAAGGTCTAAACAGCCAGTCAGTTCTGTTGTTTATTGGAAATCCAACCCTGCCAGTGACCTCACCAAGTGAACCAGCTTCAGGAAAACCACAAAGCACGTACCCACCCATGCTGCTTGCAAATGCAATGGCTTACATCCAAACACTGCTTTACAGGAGCCCACATGCCCCTGAGATGCCTTTTGTTGCTTGCTGGAGGTTCGTGGTGGTATCTTAGAGGGAAACCTTCTCACTGGCTTACCCCCAGCGCGGGAATGGTCCTCACCAGCTCAGCAGAGCAGAATAACATCACATGCCTTTGAGCAGGGAAGGTGCCCACACACTGTATGCAGACACTACGTGGACTGGCTGTTTGCTCTGGGGTGCTAGCTGTGAATTAGATGCCATGTCAGATACCATGTTCTGATGGGGACATGGTGATTGGTCCCCACCAGTAGGGGAAAGACACCTCCAGCATCTTCTTCAGGATTGGAGAAGGCATTCCTCAAGAAGTGGCAGGGCTGCCGTCTCTAGCCATGCAACAGTCTCCAGCACCCTCCTTGGGTGTCAAATTGACCTCCTGCCCAGCAAGGTTGTGAAACAAGTCTGCAGAGCCAGGAGAGAGGGAAACATCGTCGCTGGACTCCAAGAAATAAGTCATCCGGAGGGATGGAAGCGGCAAGGTGGTTTGGTTGAGTCACCATCCCTGGAGGTGTTTAAAAGATGGGTTAGTGCTTAGTGATATGGTTTAGTCATGGCTTTTGTCAGTGTTGGGTTGATGGTTGGACTTGATGATCTGAAAGGTCCCTTCTGATCTAGGAAATCCTATGATTCTGTGATCCTAAGTCACTGGTATAGAGAAGACCCCAATCCCTGGAGCCATTTGGAGATCCACCCTGCCCAGGTGGGGGCTGCGGCCTTTATCCGGACACACCAACTCTGCTGCAGGACAGACAGGATTACTGGGAGCAGAGTTGCACTGGCCTGGCGCTACTGAAAAGCATTCCTACTTGGTGCTGTACATGCCCTCTCCTGCCCTCCCCAGCCTGGTCCTGCTGGTTCCACCGCAGCATCCTTGACTCAGGGCCCTTCTTCACTGGAAAACAGATCCCTCTGCAGTAAACTTCGGGGGAAGTCTCAGGAACTCATTCTGGGGGATGGTACAGATTATATGATCATGGCTTGAGGAAATTATTATATTTTTAATTGAATTTTGTGTGCTATGCACAGATACCACAGTAGTGGGCCCTTTATCAATTGTTAACACGAATACTAATGAATACTAATGCTAATCATTTGTTTCTGGAAACAAATACAAAGATACTTGATGGAAAAATCTCTCTGAATTTTTAACACCAAAAATAATGAAATGCATCACAGTCCGGTGGTGCCGGAAGACAAAAACCCTACAGTTACAATATGGTGACACACAACGTGAGATACAGAGGAGCCGCCGCTGGCCTGAGCTGTTCCTCCGACTAACGCAGCCGGGACGGGCTCCAGGAAATCACTCCCTTGCAACCCGCAAGGGAAAAAACAACTCCAACAACCTTGACCCAAAACTGCAGCCAGCGCTCTCCAGGGGCCACGTGAGGACAAACCGCCTGCTCTGGGGCAGAGCAAAGAAGAGCAGCCCAGGCATGGCCCCTCCGGAGCGGGTCCAGCGGGGCCAGGGACCAGTGCCCATCCCTGGCGCGAAGCCGTGCCTAGGACCGAGCCGAGCGCCCGCTTCATTATTTATTTATTGCGATGATTTACAAGGCACCCATCTCTCCAGCAGCTGCTTGTTCTTTACGAGGTTTGGAGATGAAAGCCAACGATATTTCCACCCACCCAGCCCAAACGGGAAGGCACGCTCAGTAACCCTTTCCTAACCCTCGAGACAGGGATTCTGCGGGGAATAATTTAGCCGGCAGGAGATTCCAGAAAGGGCAATTAATGAAAGACTTGGATCAAGCATGTCTTCTATCTTGTTCCAAAGACGGCCATAGAGGTTTATACTGGGGCGGGGGAGGCAAACGTTAAAGGGAGGGCCTGCTCTGGAGCACACCCAGTCTGCAGCACCTGCGAATTTCACCCCCAGGATAAATAACTAAGATATCTCCATCACTTGGGGCAGCTCAAATTATTCATAGCAAATAAATTACCAGGTGTATTTAGTCTGTTGTTGCCCCCCCCTTCCTTTTCCTACACGCTCATGAATCACCTGGAAATAGATTCTGATTTCTGCAAGTGTGTCTATTAGTCATAATAAAGAGCCATGGCACGGCTCATGCGAAGACGTGTGGCCAATGGGCTGCCTGCAAATACTTGTTATTGGTCGGGTATCTACATCTGAATGATGATTCAGGTTGTTTGCTGCTGCTTCTGAGCCCAGATTGGTGATGGGGCTTTTTTTCCCCCTTCTTTTTTAGCGAGCGATGGGAGCAAAGAGGGAGAACCACAGCTCCACCAGGCAGGAATCCCCTTCTTCTCCTGCAAACAAAGACCGGTGCCCATGTGGAGATGGTGGTCCTTGATGAGGCCGCTTTGACCCACGGTCTGATTCAACAGCATCCAAGAGCGTTCACCTATGCATCCGACATCCAGGCTTTCTCAGAGGCCAGCCAGCGCTGCCCATACATCTCCAAGAGTCAACACACCAAGGCAATATGTTCTCCGCCTGCCAGCCAGAATGCACCTGGGAAGATAGATGAACAGCTTTTTGTTCCCTTCTGTTATACTGTCTGCCTCAAGCCCAGCTGCCCAGAAACCAAAGCAGCTCAGTGGATCAGCCCCATCTCCTCCGTTCCAGCCCTTTGCCTCTGTTGGCAATTACCGCCCCAACACAGCTCGAGGTTGCCCCAATGAACCTCTCTCCGCTGGCCATGAAGGGAGAGAGAACTTGTTATCACTGGAATACAATTTGCACACCCAGCTTGGGCAGGGTGGAGAGGTGAGGGGACGCGGGTGGGAGAAGGAGAAGGAAAGAAAGGGGAGGAGGAGGAGCTGTGGTTGGCCTTCCTCCGCGGCACGCGGCGGTCAGGGTGCAGGGGATGGGAGGCTTGTCTGATTACTGGCCAAACAATAATGAGCTGTGCTATTTAAACACATCCAATTACTGTTGTTATTCAGTGGGCAGAGGCTGATGCGAGAATGAAAACACAGAAGGAGCAGAGAGGTCTTTGCCTGGGAAAGCATGTAGGAGCCTTGTAATGCTCCCCTCTGAAAAGGGATTTAATCAACAGCGACAAATTTGCAGGGCAAGGAGAAAGAATGAGTGCATTGTGCGCAGCACTGACTTTTCACGCTCCCGCCGGCGTGGGGCAGGCAGATAACTCCCCTGATCACCACCCTCCCTGGGGAAGGATAACTTGTAGGCATGAGATCAGGCTACCCTATCCATCCAAACACAGTCCAGGGCATAAGCCCGAAAGAAACATCTTCATTTCCCTCTGGTGCTCTGACTTGGTTGTGATCTGGTGGCTTGTGATGATCAAGTCATCTCTCAGACCCACCAGATGTGGTGGGTATGTAGCCATACAGGCCACTCCGCTGTCGTACCCAGACTGTTGCATCCTCTTCCCTCCCAGCCCTGCTGAGTGCTGGTTTTCGCTTGGGAATCTGGTCTACGTAGACAAGCCCAGGAGGAGACATCAGGTTTTGTCACTGTCACTGCTCAGTTTTACCAAAATAAAGACAGCTTTGCATCAATTAGCGTAGTGCTTTCCTTTAGACAGTGGTAGTGCCAGCGAACTGTGTCATAAAACTCTCACGTCCTCAGCCAGGGGCTCCTTCTGCTTCATCTCTGCTGGCATCCTTCATCTCTACAGCCACTGGAGTCCCTAAATCAGAGCTGAGCAGTTTCCAAGAGACGAGCCCCATCTCAGCCCAAAGGACCCCTTGGTACGGAGGAGGTTCACTTGCAGAGGAGTAAACTAGTCCCACGTGCTCCCCAAACTCATGAATCCCCCCATTTCATAGGATTATCGCTCTCACCAGAATCACGGGTGATAATTGCTCCCTTCGGTGCTTTCACTTGGCTCAGGATAATGCTCCAGGGATCCATAACAATTAACCGACTCCAGTGTCTCAAGCTGTCCTCAGTCAGCAACGCAGGAGGAGATCGTCTCCAAACGGAATCGAAGCAGAAGAAATCAGTTATTCAGCCCCTTTCTTTGCTGTTACTCCCATCTTAACACTGGAGTCCTCCCCTGTGGGATGACAACACCTTTCTACCTGAGCAGCTCCACTGATACAAAGCGAAGATTGGGCTTTTATTTCTGTCCATACGCTGCTCTTCAGTGTCATGGCCCCACAACTAACTCCAAATACGAAGAAAAGAAGAGGAGAGGAACATTTTCCTTCATGTGTGGCTTCTTCCCACCAGCTCCTGGCTTTCATAGCGTTCCAGCGTGTGGTTTCCCCCAAGGTTAAAGGTGTGCTTGAGTCCCGAGGGAAGGCATTTTGGCCGTGCCAAGCCTTCTACTGATCCCCATTGCTGCCCCAACACGTGCCGTGAGCGGAGCATTTTCTTCCGTTTACAGGTAAGGATTCTTTTCCAATTAATCAGTCCTGGTTGTGTGTTTAATTGCAGCCCAAAGACTCTCTCCCTCTGACTCACGCAATGTCTTTAATCGTTATCTGTTAGGTATGCGGCCGGGTGCCTGTGTCAGAGGGTTTGGCTCCTCATCCTCAGCAGGATCTCAGGACCAAATGGCCTAAAAATAAAGTGGGATGGGAATACGGCATCCCAGCACATCCCAAGGCATGGACTGCTCCCTCCCGTCAGCAGCCGAGGTCAGGAGAGGACAAGCAGAGCCTATTTGCCATGAAAGGAAGTCTGAGCAGGCTTCTCCTGCCAGGCCAACCTGGTGGCTCCTACCCAAAAGCTTATAATCTCCTTGGTCATAGCAGCAGAGTGTCCTTCAATACCTTTGTCCTTCCTCCACAACCTTATTTTTTTAGCCCTGGACCGACACTAAAATTGCATCCTGGGTGTTTGGTTGGTTGTGTTGTTTAGTTGTGGCATTTTTTCCTTAAAGCTTTGTCTGATTTCTAAGGCAAGGGTGCAAAAAGGTTTGCAAAAAAATGCTGCCCGTTTCCACTTTTTGGTTGCTGTTGCACAACATTTGTGTTCTGAACCTTATTCCCTTGGAAGGGCTTTTTATTCTAATGCAGGCAATTTCAAGGATGCAAACATGTTCTCTGTTTCCTTTGCAAAACAGGAATGTTTCTCCTCTGGAAAATTTCCCTTTAAAAAACTAGGTTTACCAGTATTTCACATTTTGTAATCCACAGTAAATCATGCCTCAAGAAAAGGGGGAAAGGAAGACAAAATAGGAATGCTACAGATTCAGATTAGGCTGAAATGCAGGGAACATAGTGGGGATAGCGGCATTTTTCTACTTTAAGCTACTGTTCAGGAGAACAAATGCTCTGAAACACGGTAGTGATGCTGTGCCAGCAGTGTTTTAGCATCACAGCTAAAATAAAGTTAAAAAAAACCTAAAAAATAGCAGGTAGGAGCTCTTTAAAAGGGAGTGTTAATGCCCTGCTCTACCTCTCTGGGAAGTGGTGTGAGAGCAGAGTCAGGCAGCAGCAGGTATTTTAGCTGTGGGCTATGGGTGGGGAGGAGATGGGGGGCAGCTGCCGGAGCGGTGGAGGCACTCAGAGGGGCAGCCTGGGGGTTTGGGGGAGGCTGTGGAAGGAAGGGATGAGGGTCTGCAGAAGGAGGTCTCCAATGTCTTGGTCCCACAACGCAGCGATTTCGCCGTCAGGGAGTGGGGCTGGCAGCACAGGCCGCCTTTGTGGAGCGCTCCCACTGCCACCCGTGTCTGTGAAACGCGGCGAGCAGCGCAGGCAGGTCCTGGCTGCTCCGAAATAGCTCGGTGCCACTGAAGTGAAAGGACCAGCTCACAGCCGACATCAACCGAGGCTGTAGCTGCCAATCCAGATCGCCTGGGACAGGGGAACGGCAAAGGAACTCCAGAGCCTAGAGGGGAGCATCCACGTGTCAAGCTACGGGGAAATGCCAGAAATGTTTTGAGACGTACTGATGGATGACCAGAAATTAAAAGTCTGCAAAAAGAGGAGAGGAGAGGGAAGGGAAGAGGAGGGAAGGGAAGAGGAGGGAAGGGAAGA
>VXAK01008091.1:10638-64580 GCA_013399435.1 Arenaria interpres
AGAGAAGAGAAGAGAAGAGAAGAGAAGAGAAGAGAAGAGAAGAGAAGAGAAGAGAAGAGAAGAGAAGAGAAGAGAAGAGAAGAGAAGAGTGCGAGGTGTCCCTGCCCACAGCAGGGCACTTGGCACTAGGTGATCTTTAAGGTGCCTTCCAAGCCAAACCACTCTATGGTTCTGTGAAGAATAAGCTGGAGGGATATGCAGAAGGTCAGGACTCCACTCCATAAAAGCCTGAAGACAGAATGGGTCCGTGCTGGTCTGGACAGTAGGGAAGGGTCACTTTCTTGCAGGAGACATCAAGACCTGCGTCCCAGGGCTGAGGTTGGCTGAGCTCCTGCATGGCTGGAAAGTGGTAGAGATGCCGAACAAGCTCAGCTGGCACCCGTCCTCCCTGAACCCCCGACACGCACCCCCAGCGCAGAGCGGCAGCGGTGCCTTTCGGGGAGGAGGCAGCCAGCCTGGGGATTTGGCTGTTCAAGGGGAGCCGGGCAGCTCGATCTTTGTGCCGTGCTTTTGAAATCTCCCCTGCAAGTTTTCGGCGGCGTGAGCCCCCGGCTCCCTCCGCTTACATGTGAGTGGTGCTAATGCCACTGCCGCCCGCCCGGCGTGACGAGGAGGGGCTGCGCTCCGGCCAGGGCATCTTTTCTTTGAAGTGGAGCGAAATCCTAAAGCTTTCATTCGGAGAGTGCAAATCGCTGCTAAAAGCTCTCCCCTCTCTGACCCCCATCTAGGAAACTCTAATCCAGCCTCACTGGCTTCACCAGATTCTTTTTTTTTTTCTTGTTGGTTTTTTTTTTGCCGACGGTGACCTTTGTGTTCAAGCACGGCTGGCTCCAGCTGGAAAAAAATCAGCCGTCCCCTTCGAACCAAGAGGTTCATGTTGATTATATTTTTTTTTTCTTATTCTACACTAAATTTCCCCTATTTGTGCATGATGAACACTGCTCTCCAAAGGCCCCAACGCTGGCAGCCTGGTTTGGATTAGCTAGGACAGGCTTCCACGGAGCATCACTGGGGTCAACGTCATTTTGGCGCTCGGAATGAGGATGCTGATAATCAGGATGCTCGTTAGCCCCTGTTAATGAAAGGGAGTTGATCTCTCCCATCACACAGTCCTGAATCAAGCGAAACTGGGGGTGCACAGTGGGCAGGGGCCACCGGCTTCTGCTCTCTGCAAGACAGTCATGAGGACGTGGTGACTGTTTTCAACAGTGACCACTGAAATGAACTGAGATGCTGGGGGGAGGGCGAGGGAGGGCGAGGGGGCTATAGGAAGCAGAAATTTTCCTTGGCCACGGGAGAAAATCTGGGAATTCCTGAATTTTTGCATTCACACCGGGCTTTCTGCCAGGGCAGGTGAAGCTGCCAGATTGTGGCTTCCCCAGTCTTAATCTGGGTAACCGAGCGATTAGCGTGGAGTTGCCGTGGGGCCTGAGAGACTAGAGGATGCGCCGCTGCACTTGTCGCTGCTCCTGCATCCCTTCGCCCCATCCTGCTACTAAAAACACGTTATCTGCACAAGGCTTGTCAAGAGCCACAGCCCCTCCGAGACAGAGCTGAGGCACAGGGTGATACCACATCTCCCACGTGCCGTGATGCCTCTGGTGTCCTCTCCAAGGGTCTCCTGCCCTGGAGCATTCTCAGAGCTGCTCCTTCCTTGCTCTTCTTGCTCAAGCCCCAGTTACTGCTGGCCCTGAGCCTCCTCCTTCCCCAGCTCCAGGCACAGTGAGGTGATACTTTTTTTGTTCCTTAGCCTCATCTTTGCATCTCCACACCAAGGTGGTCACTCGGATTAGCTGTTTCCTGCCTCTATTTTGACCCTGCTCCATCAGGTTTCTGGATTTCAGCTCCTTCCCCCGGCCATTGCCACCTTAAAACGTTGCCACAACAGCAACGTTTCCCAAGTTGCGTACAGCCGGACACGCGAGTTGCACATACTCCTCTGAAGACCAACAAAAGGTAGTTTGCTGTGACACTGACACACACGGATGAGTCCAAAGCGGCACCAAGCGGGAACTCCTCTGCCCTGGTGCATCAGGAGATAGCAAACAGGGGGACTGCTGCTCCCAGAACAGAGGACCAGGCATCGCTCCTCTCCCCTAGTGATGTGACCTACTCTGTTAGGAGTGTGTCCTCAGCGGGGACAGGACGAGACCTTGCGACGCCTGTGTTAGCCCTGTGCCCCGTACTGTCAGCCAGCCCTCCAAGAGCTGGCCTGAAAAAAGCAGAACTTCGCTCATATTAAAATCAAACTCACCCTCCAACTTGAGTCCTCTTCTTACTTATTTTCAGCTGGGTGACACGACTGATCTCTTGCTGTTTTCCTCGTCCTTTTTAGAGACTCTTTAATACTTTGCATTGTTCATGTTTTATTTTATCTTCTTATTTATTTCCCTCTAATGCCAGCTTTCTTTCATCTCCCTAAGACTTTCTCCCCACCACCACCCTGCTCCTGACCGAGTCTCTCTTTAGCTTCTTATTTTTCCCTTTAAGGATCCTTTTGCTTATTCGGTGGTGTACCAAATCAGTGTAGGGCTTCGTGCTTGGCAGAAGGGGGACACTCCATGTCTGCTCGGGTGACTCGGTCCCATGCCTGGGGTGCTCTGCTCCCTCCCGGGACTCATTGCTCCCTCTCCGGTGAGCATCCTTCCCTCCTCGGGGCTCATCGCTCCCTCCCCGGAGAGCATCACTCCCTTCTCGGGGCTCGTCACTCCCTCCCTGGAGCTCATCGCTCCCTCCCTGGGATTCATCCTTCCCTCCCCGGCGTTCATCCTTCCCTCCCAGGGGCTCATCGCTCCCTCCCGGGGCTCACCGGGCCCGGAGCATCGCTCCCTCTGCCCAGGAGAGGGCACTGGCGCAGCAGCCCACAGCCTCTTTATTGCCATCTACAGCTATTTTACTTCATTTTTTGCTGCTTAGGCTCCGATTTCCTCCTCCTTCCGTGGGTGAGCATTCCCCCTTCCTTTCCCCTTCTCCAAACCCCCTTTATTTTTTTTTTCTTTTTGCAATTTTTTTTTTTTTCCCCAATTTCTCCTTAAGTCTCTCCGTGTCAAACTCCTTTTCTGCTGGTCTCCTCTTCAGGCCTAATCCCATCTCCAGAGCTTCAGGTGCTCAGCATGGTGCTGGGTGCCTGGTGGTGGTGGTGGTGTCGGTGCTGATGCCCTGGGAAAGGAGAGCAGGAGGGTTTTGGGGGATGCTGTCCCCTTTTCCCAGCTTCCCCCCTACTTCTCCGTAACACGGCATGCCAGAGTCACAGGAAGCATCCTACCCAGGTGCAGCGATGGCAGAAATATTGTCCTGCCTGCGCTGGTTTCCCCAGAGACCCCCCCGATACAGCAGCGCAGAGGTGGCTGGGGGTGCCCGTTACCTCCCCTGCCTCTTTCCTCTCCCCTGCCTGCCTCCCGAGGAACGCAGGAGCTCAGCCCCTGCCCTCGATGTGCACCCGCTGTTGAAAAACCCCGTTTTCTCAGCTATGCCATCAGCTTCCCATCTCCCTTATCCACGGGCAGCCAAAGGCCTTTCCTTTCCATGGAGGGATCACTTCCTCCCAGTGCCGGTGGGAAGGCGGGAGGTGGGGCAAGCCCGGAGTGCATGCAGCCGCTGAGTAAAACACTGCACGGAGCCTAAAAATAGCCGCCCTGCGTCTAATCTGCGTCAGCTGAGCTCAATTTCCAAGTGCACTTGTGCTCCAAGCCGAGGACACCCTTACTTGCTTGTTTGTTGGTTCCTGCCTTGGGGATGCTCCTAGTTCCTGAGCCCTCTGCAATTCTTGCCTGCTTGGCAAATTCAGGGTGAACCAGCTGGCCCTGGTTTCCTCAGATGTAGCTTTTTTTTGTTTTTTGGTAAACTTTGCTTTGCCAAGACCTTTTTTTATTATTATTCCCCCCCCCCCCNNNTTTTTTTTTTTTTTTCTCCCCCCCCCCCCCCCCTTTTTTTTTTCTTCTTTATTTATTTTTTTTTCCTAGGATAAACGGGTCTTCTCAAAACCCTCTGCAGCACCCCGAGCAGAGCCATGGCAGGCACCAGCCCGTGCACACACCATTTCACAGACCAAGCACCAAGTCACAAGTATTTTCTTCATTTAGGGCTTTCCAGAGGCGTTTAAGGCCAGTGAAGCCAGGCTGGTAGTCTGGCAGATGAGTTTTCCATTAGCTCCAAATGACCCTCTTTCGGCCTCTTTCACTCTTAATTGTACTGCTGGTCACCCAGATCACTATGAACTCTGTCAGGATCAAGGGCACATTTTCAACTACACTGAGAACCCTGAAAGCAGCATGGGATTTTCAAAACTGCCTAGATAGCCTACACCCACGGACTTCTATAACTGCTAAGAGGTGCTGCTTTTTTACCCCCAGAAATCCTGAGTACCCCTGAAAACTTGCCCCAGTGGGCTTCTGACTCCTCTCCCCCTCCTCGACACTGTATTTTTGGGGATATCCCTCCTTTAAAGGTGGAGATTAAGATTTTGCTCACTCCCCCTTGTCTTGTTAATTATAATTAAAAAAATATATTTTGTTAATTATAATAAAAAAAACAATTCCCGTTGGAATAAGGAGCTGCAGAGCAGAACTTATAAGGAGGGCTGTCTGTGCTGATACCTGGGCTCTTGTGACACTGGAAGTGACACACTGTTCAGGTAGGTCCTGTGTTTGGACCTTCCCAAGCCAAAAGGTGAGGGTTTGTCGGCGTTCAGGTCCAGACTGCTCTGGGATGTTTTTGTCAAAGGCAACAGGAGCTGTTTTCCACCCAGCCCCTCGCCTTGTCCCTGCTGGGCTCCCAAAGGGCTGGTCAGAGGACCATGCTCTGGTGGGGCTGAATGCTGTGATTTGAACTTCAGGGAACCTCCAGCTGCAGCCCGATGGTCTGCCCTAGATCTTCCATCCAAGACAAATTGATCGCATGGGCTCTTATAACAGCCAAAAACCCCCTCTGTGGGGCATCACTGGCCTTTGGGGGCTACAAGAAAGCCGGGGAGGGACTATTGACAAGGGCATGTAGTGATAGGACGAGGAATAATGGCTTCAAACTGGAAGAGAGGAGATTTAGATTAGGTATTAGGAACCTAATACCTAGAAAGAACTTCTTTGCTGTGAGGGTGGTGAGAGCCTGGCCCAGGTTGCCCAGAGAAGCTGTGGCTGCCCCATCCCTGGAGGGGTTCAAGGCCAGGTTGGAGGGGGCTTGGAGCAACCTGGTCTGGTGGGAGGTGTCCCTGCCCAGGGCAGGAGGTGGCACTGGGGGGGCTTTAAGGTCCCTTCCAACCCAAACCATTCTGTGATTCTATGGTTTCTACCAGTTTGAACACATCTTCTGCCCCTGCTGTCAAAACCATGGCTGATCCCATCGCCGGGGGCACTTGGGAATGGATGGGGGAACTTTCTGGGTCCCTCCCATCCATCCTAGCCCCATGGTGTTGGAAACGGGAGGTGAGGCCCTCGTGTGTGCACATGAAGCCCCTGTTCCGCCTTCAGGGCTGAGGGCAGGAAGCCAAAATCAAATCTTCCTTTTCTTTTTTTCCCTCTTCTTTTTTTTTTCCCAGAGTGTATCACTGGCTATTGTCCTTATCAAACAAAGCCCTTTCATCAGAGGTTCTTTAACACACTTTATTTCTCTTTTATTTTGCTTTGAAATAAGCCGGGCAACAATTAATTTCAGAGAGAGAGAGAGAGAAAGAGAATTCAACAAGGATCTATTACTACTCTCGGCTTCTATTGCTGTAATGAAAATCTATTTCCTTTCCCTTTTGTGTCCCATATAATTTAATGCCCATTTTATTAATGGTCTGAAATAATTACGGAACCTTTTGTGATTCTCAAGTATGTTTCATTTAATTGTGCAATAAACGCCTAATCTCTTCCTCCATCTGAAGCTATTATGGCATTAAAATTAACAATTATGCAGCAATGCGCCCGGGTCCATAGAAATCACTCCAGATAACTAGACATATATAAATCATTCATGAGAACAATTTCTGAAAAGAGACGAAGGGAGAGAAGAAAAAAAATTGTGTTGAGAATGACATTGGGAAGCCAAGGGCCTGGTCTCTAAGAAGATAGCAACACCTTAAAAAAATCTTTTTTTTTTTCTTCTTTTTTTCCCCCTTTTTTGTTATTATTATTTTACTAATTGTGTTCAGTGGCACATCCCCCCCCCCCCCCCATTAGCCTGACAGATATTTTCAGAATTAATTAACTGTTAGCTCAGAGGATAAATTGTTCATTATCAATTTTTCCCCCCTTCCTTCTTTCTTNGGGGAAAGTGCTTTTTCTTTCAACCCTATTCACTTCTCCTCTTCTTCCTTTTGTGGGATTTAATAACCACGGCTGATAGGCGCGCTGTGGACAGAGAGGTTAAGTTTGTTGTCTCAGCACTTTGCCGACAGAGGATGGCTCAGGCATCCTGCCGCCTCCGCCAGCCCTCCTCTCCACTCCTCGCACCGCAACCCCTATTTAATTGCGACACAATTAATTGTGGTTTGAACCCCAGGATGGCCCAAGCATCCTGGTCTGCCCTGGGGCTGGTCTTGGCTGCCCAAGGAATGAAGTCTGGGGTGTCTCCAGCATTGGGAGAGAGAGCCCTGGCGTGGCCACCTCGAGCAGCATCTCCATGCATAGACAGCAGGTCGCAGTATGGAGGAAGATGACACTCCTGGCTACCACCCCCTCTGTGGGCTGCAGGTCCCTGTCACCATCTTTCAAATCACTGCCAGAGCTATATTAATATCAGCTCCTGATACCATGGCATCCTCCATCAGTCCTACCTGAAACGGGATATCCAGGTGGTCTCTTTTGCCCTACTAGTGGAGCCATCGTATTTGCATTTCCAAGGATCAGAGGGGAGCAAATTGTACCTTCAATATTTATTTTTGCTGATGATTCACTTAGCAATTTATGTTATTAGGAGCGGAGCAGAGGGTTCAGCAGACTGAGCAGCCAGTTCCCCTCAGAGAAGAGATGCTGAACCCACTCCTCCTGCCCCAGGAAAGCAGCAGCTTCATTCATCCCTCATGCTGGCATCCTCTTCCACGTCTGACAAGCTCATCTCTGGTAGTTGGTTTATCCATCCCATTCACCTGTGGTTTTGTAATACCAGTCTTTGTTCATGCTCCCCCACAGCCTGAACTGAACTAAATGAAGATATAACATCTAGAAGCTGTTGTCTCCCCAGAAAAGGCTCCCCAGTTTTTTCTCAAACAGTTCTGAAGTGGATCCAGAAGGAGGTCGGGTGACCATCCCGGTGACTGAGAGGCATCCTAAATCACAAGAGTAACAGGTAACTTCCAGAGAGGAAGAGATGAGCAGCTCAGCCAGGTTTAATAGTTCAGTGCAGTGATGGGCCAGGCACACCCATGCCTGGATGGGTCTCATCCAGCATTCATCTGTTGGAAGACTGGCTAGTGAGAAGGAGTGACAAGCATTGGGGTGAGCAGTGGTGAATGGGAAAGCTCTGGCTCACCAAGCTGTGTTAGGAGTGGCCTTGAGTCATGAATGGTGTGAATGATCTCCAAGAGTCAGCAGTATTACATCTATTTGTTTTTTGTCTCTTTTTGCGTTGTCTATTGTGGAAATATAACCACCAGAGTCTAAAATGTTTGGTGATGCCTTGTGCCTCAGGAAGGACAGATGAAGAATGTGACTTCAGCATGGCACATGTATGGTTAAAGGCGATATCCAGATACAGATCTGACCAACGACTTCAATTAATCACTTTGAATAATAGTAGCATATTAGAAATGAGAGATACCATTTAGAAGAAAATATATAATCAGCAGAGATCAAGAGAGAAACAGACTCTATCAAGCACGACAATGAGAACGGTTCAAAAGATGATTCATAAAATTAAAATCCCACATTCACTCAGTTGACCTGCTTCTTTTCAGATTAATGGAGAGAGTCACACTTCATCTTTGATATCTTTTCTATCTAAAGGATCCCTTCTCTGATCAGGTCAAAAAGTCCCACCCTACTGGCAGATGATGACTGGGACCTGTTTGGCAGCATCAGGAACTCACCATTTAGACTGTCTTTTGCTGTAAAATGAATAAGGCCAGAGGGGAAAACCCTTTTGTATCACAAACTTGAGGAAGGGAGTATCAAAAGTCAGTCAGTCACCCACTTGCGGGGTGAGTGTGCCAGGGTCCACTCCAGCTGTACGACCATCCCAGCAGGCTACGTATTACAGGGTGGACTAGTGTCCATCTTAGGTTCTCACCAAAGGGCTCATCTGAGCTCTGACAGTCCTCAGGATCATAAATTCACAAGTGAGTGCACCTCAAAGTTGACACCTGCAGCTGCTCAACCGGGTGTCTTTATGGACCTCACCAGTTATTGACCACAGCTCCCATAACAGTGATGGAGGTACCCACCTCATGTAGACACCAAGGTAAATCTTTTCTTGGCTGCATATATTTGTTGGGAAGAGGTATCGTCCATGGTCAACATAATGAGATGGGCACTTCCCATCTGTCTAAGCAGGAACAGCTTGTGGTCACAGTTTGTCGGTGGCAGGTTTCTGCAGCAATGGCCGTTGGGTTCAAGACCTTGGTGCAGGGAGGTGGGTAGTGCAATGGGCAGAGCTGGCAAAGACCGAGCGGTGTCCGATCAACTGGCACTGCCATTGGTGTGCCAGGACAGTCTCCCAGTTTATGCCTTATTCTCCTGCCTTAGCATCATGTGTGTGTGTGTGCGCGTGTTCATGTAAGTGCAGGAGAGGGAGAAGATTAAAATGTGTCCTTCCAATTAAGACATTATTTCCACCTCATTTAGATTTTCCTGTTCTTAATGCACTTCATCGTTTCAGTTCATTTTATCCAAGTGTTTTAAAAAGCTCTCCTCTTCTATTTCCCCCGGTGAGGATGATTAAGATAGAACAGGAATGATCTGCATGTTTCCAAACTTTACTGCCTGTCTGGAATTAAATCACAGCTGCAACGAGGAGAGGAAAGAGAGGAGCGGGGAGCTGTGTGCTCACAGCCAGGCAAAGAGATGGTGTACCCAAATGCCACTGACAACAATTCCAGTGAACAGCCCACTTTTGGCCTTCAGTAGGTGACCAAACTCCAATCTGCCTGGGAGTGGGGTTGGCAGACTGTCTTGTACCCTCAGCTTTAACACTGTTTATTCCCCGTGACAGCTTCTGCTGGACTGTAGTCACTGCAGCGTATTATGGAGATGCTGTGAACGCCATAGAAATCAAATCCCTGTCCACAGTGGCAATGCCAGTGAAGACCAGAGCCCAGCCCTGTGGCAGAAACACCATTCCCTGTCTGCCCTCCGGTTGCCTTTAGATAAAAGCACCCCACGTTTCTGCCCCATGCAGAGTTTTATCCAAACTTAGGACAGTGCTGAGGGGGATGAGCCAGACACGTAGAGCAGAAGGGAACCATGTAACTGGTGGAGGAGACAGGTTTCTCCTTCAAACATGAGGGTGGTTTCTGTGGAGACATAGTATGATTCATGTCTGAGATGTAAACCAGAGGAGAGGACCACCTAGCCTCCAGGACCAGCTCCTCTGCCAGCTCTGCCAATGATGTTCAAGAAGCAAGCACCAGCACCCAGAAATGGAGAAGGAAGCTGCTCGCTCATCTCGCTGTTGGATGACAGCTCCCAGCCTGGATTTGCATCAGCGACATGGAGAGGAACATCAGTTTAGCCTAAACCCAACCACCTCCAGTACCCTGTCCCCCAGTTTTGAAGAGACTCCATAAAGATTTGCAACATAAGAGTCATCAAGCAGAGCTCCTGGCTTGCAACTAAAATCACCTGGGCTTTTCGTGCAGCGTTTCTACTTGAAAATCCAGAGTCACAGAAGCTGCATTTCCTTGCTGGATTAAATATTACTGTTGGAACTGGGAAAGCTCCTGGTGTAGCAATGTGGTGTGTCGATGTTGCTCAATGTTGTGACAGTCAAAAATATCCAGTTTTCCTATCAGGAAGGCCATCTTACTCAGGTGGCCGTAAAAGATGACCCCCTGCTCCTCAGCGTCTCCTGTTGTGTGGATATGTACTGTACATGGTGAGTGAGAATATTGCGTTAGCAAAGCCCATTTCATTTAAATGACTGTTTTCATATCACTGACTGGTATTTATTTACTTCACAGAACATGTTTGAGGTTGTAATGAAAAACGACCCAACCTCACCACTGAGACTGGCCCATACTTAAGACGATTAAGATAAAGTCCCACATAAGTGGCCCTAATAAAAGGAATTTATCACAAGACATGGAGAGGAAGGTATCTTTATTCACGAGGTGAATAGCACTAAGGGTTGTCATTGCAGATTTTCAGTTCGGGAAATTATCATTCATTCTCCAAATTACTGACTGCACAAAAATTACTAAATGGTGCGTTATCACTCCCTCTCAGCACGAGAATGTCTTTGTTGTACGTTTGATTACAAATGGCTTGCCCCGTGATTATCATCAATAAATCACAGGTAAGCATAGCACATGCCACGAGGAGGCTTGGCTGAGAGGCTTCTGGAGCTGGCGGGAAAGGAGAGACAAAAGCACCCTCCGGCGTGGAGCTGTGGTCTCTCAGTTTGGTAATAACTCACTTCGTCGTGTTGTTTATGCACAAGGACAGCCGTGGCCTCGCATGGTCACAGCGAGAATTCATAGACATTGAAAATGCATTTCCTTACCTCTTCATAAATCCATGCGAGGCAGAGATACCTGGGTGGCTTTTTTTTTTTTTTTTTGCTTCTGCATCTTGCCAAGAGGAATGTAGATACATCAGGTACCAAATGGCAGACCAGGATTATGAACGAGGAGAAGATAAGTAGTACTTCTGCAGCAGGTTTGTGAAACATGATGTCCCTGATACTCAAAGGTATGAGACAAGTCAGGACACTTTGGGGGGGTCAGAACATTCTGCAAGGAGTTTTTGGGCTCTTCCTCCTTCCAATACATCTCAGCAACCCCTGTCTGAATTTAGGACAAGTCTGCTGGTTTCCTCTGAAGCCCCTGTGAAACTTTTTTTATTACGGAAGGGCATCCCTGTATCCACAGACTCATCAATAATAGGAGGAAGAGGTGAAACTCTGCAAGATAGAAGGGTTTCACCTGCATCCTAGTATCCAAATATGCTTTAGGGGAGCTACAAGGGAGCACCACAACTTGGAGAAGAGTGGTTTATTTCTCTCCTGCTGAGTCCACAGAATGATCTTAGTCAGCTTACTGGTATCCCACAAAGACCAGTTTACATTTATTCAAGAAGAAAACTGTGCATATTTTTACTGATAAAATATGACATCTTTGTGTGCATCCTGAAATAAATTTGGAACACCAAAAGACAGTGGATGGGACTTCAGACTTGTCCCAACAAAAGCAGGACGTGTGGCCATTTTATTCGTTCTCATTGCTCCTGCAAAACCCTTCTTCACTATCTGTGGGTGAAAAAAACCCTGAAGTCCTTACTGAGTATGCTCACCTCCTGTGTCAGGAGAGATTCATGAACTTGTAAGACTTGATTCAATCACAGACTTTGAAGTTGACCTATGTCAAAACTCATCCTTGCTCCACACTCATCTATAAAGATGTCTCCTACAGCTTTTGTGAGGAGAAAAATCCAGAAAGGTGGACAGAAGCTTTTCCTGTAAGGCTGTGTCAGAGAGGAGGAAGGAATACACAGGGAGCCAAGGTTGTCCCAAAGCAGCTGGTGATGTTGTGCATCTATTTTTGGAGACAGACGTTCAGCCTGGTGAACAGACAGCGTTTGCTGTCTGATGAAGCAAAACATGTTCTGACGGTGAAATCTCCGAAGGATTCCCTCAACAGCACAATGGTTGCTTCCCCCCCCGGCCCCTTCATCAGCTGCCTCTTACCTCCTCTTCTTTCTTTGGTTCATAAGAAAAAGAAGGGCTTATTGTAAAATCCTCTGGATGCACAGATCCCATCCACTGGGTGGGGTGAGGGCCAGGAGCAGACATGCTCACTGTGGTCTGAAAGGGAAGGAGCACAGAGATTAAGATCTCTATCAGAGCTTGTGGCTCCAGCGATTACAGTGTATTAAGGCCTCTGTCAATGTTGACAAACACTGCCCCAATTAGGAATTAGCTTGGCATGGCATCTGATAGCACTGCTTGCCGCTGACCTGCTAAATGGACTGCCCTTCCCTCCCTCCTACTCAGTTAATGGGGCAGTGGGCAGCAAACCAAACCAGAGACCTCTTTCCACCATCCCTTCTCCCTCTTTTTTTCCCCTTAATTGAGGCATCTCCATTGACAACCCTGGCCCTGATGCATGAATATTAATCCTAGTTATTGTGCTCCAGAAATGCCTGCCCTGCCACAGCTGGATCAGCATCTCCTGGTACCACTGGTGATGTTCCAGCTGCGAACGTTTTCTTTCAGTATTGTTGGAGTCACGTTCATAGAATCACAGAATCGTCTGGGTTGGAAAGGACCCTTCACATCACCGAGTCCAACCACCAACCTCACGCTGCCAAACCACCACCAACCCATGTCCCTCAGCACCATGTCTGCCCAGTTGTTAAATCCCCCAGGGTTGATGACTCCACCACCTCCCCGAGCAGTCTGTTCCTAGGCTTGATAACCCTTTCAGTGAAGAAATTTTTCCTAATATCCATCCTTAACCTCCCCTGGAGCAACTTGAGGCTGTTTCCTCTTGTTCTATCGCCTGTTCCTTGGGAGAAGAGACCAACCTCCCCTCGAATGGTTTGGGTTGGAAGGGACCTTAGAGATCATCTAGTTCTAACCCCCATGTTTATCAAATATGTAGGAAAGGAAGTGTCTTTGTTTCTTGAAGTGTCTATCTGACGCAAAGCTTATCCAGACCTCCAAAGACCTTCCAAACCCAGCCTGCCTTCTGAGTACCTGGCAATACCAGATATATATACATTGGTCACCTCAGCACAATTGCAGCCAGTACAAACTGGTACAAGTGGAGCAGATATGACATCTAAACTTCTCAAGGGGAAGCACAGAAAGACTACAGACATACCAACAGTTATGGTAAATTCAGGTCAGAGAGAAGAAATGGACTGGAGGTGCTTTCCCTAACCTTCTGTGAAGCTTTTTGTCTTTAGAGTGAGGGTCATCAACTGGATTACAATAGGACTTCAACCCATTTGATTTACTGTGAATGGAAGTAGATATTCAAAAGCAACTGAAATGCAGAGAGGACAAGGGTCTGGCCAGCATCACAGCAGGTGGCTGCTGGGGACTATTTGAGATCATTTGTACAGAAATGGATGGAGCACCTGCATAAGCATGTTGGAGACTGAAGAGCTGGGATGCCTGTTGTGGTTAAACATTTTAGCTGAACGTGGAGGTAATACAGACAGGGACTGTCTCCTACTCTGTTTTGGGCCATGACTGACACACAAGATGCCTGGCTGAAGGATCTCACCACTGTTCTTGCACACGTAATGTAGACCAAGGTACTGGGGAGCAGCTTACCCCTTCCTTGGTATTTTGGACATATTCATCAGAGCTGTTTTCTGAGTGATCCCAGAGCAGACATAGCTTCCAGGGATCACTGTAGTGATGTGGGACTCCCACCAAGCATTCCCAATACACCACAAACATTTTATATTGTGCCTGTACTTTTCCATCTCCCTGTCCTGCCATGGCTGTCTCTGCCAGTCTTCTCTTGCAACCTGCAGCAGCCCATTCCCATCAAATGGGAGGAAAAGTCAGGGAGGAAGTGTTCAAGGATTTACCCCATCCTGAGGTGGGCACACAGAGATTCATCCTATCTTGCTTAGCCCAGATGACTAATTTAGGCAGAAAAAATTTAGTCAGATGAATTCTGTTCCAGGAGAGTTTTCATGACCACTACCATGAGAAAAGCTCTTGCTATTAGAGGAAACATCATCTTTCATTATTTCCATTAGTGGTATCAATAGTAATAGGAGATGTAACCGCATCACTGAGTACCCAAGGCATAGAAGGTGACTCCCAGTTCATACAGGCAGACACTGGAGTGTGTGGCCATAGGACCACCCATCAGTGCACACATGGATATGTGCAGCCTGGCAGCTAACCTCAACTGACAAGTGTAACCGCAGCAGAGCCAGTCGCTGGCAAAACATCTCCATGTCAAAATAAAAAAAAAAATTAAAAAAAAATGGAATCTGCCTTTCCAAGTTCTCTCTTGGAGGAAGATATGCGAGGAAGAAAGCATCTGCTGTGTCTTGCTAAGCACCAGGTTGAGATGACATGAGATGAGATGATGAGATGAGATGAGATGAGATGAGATGAGATGAGATGAGATGAGATGAGATGAGATGAGATGAGGAGTGAGTTGGGCTATGCCTGCACGAAGGACTACTACCTCTGGTGACCAAAAGCTTAGCAAGTAAGGCTGGATAAAGTTGGTTTTGGTTGGTTTTGGTTGGTTTTGGAATTAAGCCTTGCTTGAAGGCAGGGTGTTGTATAAATCAGGTCCTGTCCTGACATCCCGGGCTGCTCTGACAATGGGATTGAACTGGTGCTGGTGGGTGACATCCACAAACCAGGCTTTCCATCTGTACCTTCCTCCCCTTCTTAGTGGAGCAGGAGGGTTTTACATGCATTTATTGCTCCTGCTCACACGTTTCCATTAGAGTGAGGAGGACTGGGGGAGGCACGCTGTTTTGGTTCACCTTTCTGCAGCAGTGGAAATTGATAAGGTTCATATGCATACAAAAGGCTGAATGGAGAGGCAGGAGGGTGAACGGGGTCGTACACCCAGATGGATTTTTTAATTCCGGGGGAAAATAACACCACGCTCTCAAGTGATAACTGAGCCTTTCTTCCCAACTCGGACCAAAATACGATTTTTCATCTGCGCATTGGAGGAGAGGAAAATTATACAGAATTTCATTCTGCGGCATAATAAAGCTTCATGCTGAATAAAGCTCCCATAAGCCAGTGTAATTACTGAAGGGCAGGAAATACACTTTCAGTTTATATCTAATCACAATGCCATATTGTGTGCTGTGAAAAGGACTTCTGGAGGCCGGAGTGTTGCTGGAATGTGAGCAGGCCCTGAAGACTTTCTTCTTGGCAGGACTTTTTCGGCTGTGAAAAAGGGGAGATGACTAGCTGAAGCCGCTTAAGAGGGCACCACTTGAGAAGGAGCCTAGAAGGCCTTTGTTTTGGGATTCGAACTCAACCTCAGCAGCTCTTTGACCTCAATTTGGGACCTCGATGCTGTGGCCCGGGGACCCCCCGGTAGGTCCAAAGGAGCACGTGGGTGGTTTGGGGTTGGATGCTGCTGCTCCACCCCAGCTGAACAAAGACCATGAACCACGGCTTGTGCAGATAACTAATATCATTATGACAAAAGAAAATTTAATGCCGCTGTCATTGGGTGTTTCTTCCCCACTATCGTATCCTCATGGCTGATTGCAGCCACAAAACCCTCTGCGCAGACCAGCCAGAAGTTGCAACGCTCTCAAACTGGCAGAGATTGGGACAGGGCTGCTCAGGGGAAAATGCTACTCACTGCATTTAGGAAATTGGTTAAAACAAGGGATTGCCCCAAGCCATGTAGGAAATGCCTAGTAAGGCTTTGGATAGGCTTGGGAGGTACCAAAAAGAATGTGTTCCTTGAGGGGAAAAGCAATGCAAAAGGGCAGTGAGGGGAAAGAGGCAATGCTTTATGTAGTGAGAACTACTAAAGAGGATGACAAAACCCCCTTAGCACAGCTTGAAACATTGCTCCTGTGCCAGTAAATACAGAGTATAAACCTGTTCCCAGTGTGCATTTTATTCCAAGGCCCTTGCACTAAATCCCCCGAGGCACTCTGTGAAAGGTGGATGCAGAGTGTGCCAAATGTTGTGGGATGGGACGTCCCCAAAGATTGGAACACCCATCTGGGCTTGGGGGGAAGGTGACAGCCCATGCCAGGGATATGTGCATAAATACATAGCAAAAGGCTTTGCTACAGCACGAAAAAAATCCTCCATATGCCCTCAACTGATGTTTTAACCTTACTGGAAAGAGGTAAAAAAGCAATGCAGTTATGAAAATGCCCTCACAGGTACCACTTGCAACCCCTCTGTTTTACATTAAGATTAATTTGTTTGAACTAGATGAACACAGAGCAGAGAGGGGAAAGTTGCTAGAGGGAAAGCGTCTTTCCTGGCTGGGGAGGCCAGCTCCCACCTCGACCATTCCAGCTCTGGAAAACACTGATGGAAAGTTGTCTGTCTCCCTGCCGCTGAGAGAAGCTCCAGGCCTTAGGAGGTGTCTCTGACCAGGGTACCCCTGCCTGACCTGGTCAGTTTTGTATCCCTGTTTTAGAGCTTGACTGTTGGCTCCATGCCATCTCTCACAAGATTACTACAGGTTCAGAGGACCACGGTGCCACCCACAGCCAAGGCATTCAGCTGTGATGCTGCAAATGGAGGTGCATCTCACAGAATTGTCGGAGTTGGAAGGGACCTCTAGAGATCATCCAGCCCAACCCCCCTGCCAAAGCAGGGCTGCCCAAAGCACATCACTCAGGACGGCATCCAGGTGGGGCTTGAAGATCTCCACAGAAGGGGACTCCACACCCTCCCTGAGCAGCCTCTTCCAGGGCTCTGCCACCCTCACCTGAAAGAAGTTCTTCCTCAGATTGGAGTGGAACTTCCCATGTTCCAGCTTGTGCCCATTGCCCCTTGTCCTGTCACTGGGAACCTCTGAAAACAGTCCGGCTCCATCCTCCTTCAACCCACCCTTTAGATATTTGGAAGCGTTGATAAGGTCTCCCCTCAGCCTTCTCTTCTCCAGGCTAAAGAGCCCCAGCTCTCTCAGCCCTTCCTCATCAGGGAGATGCTCCAACCCCTCCATCATCTCTGTTGCCCTACGCTGGACTTTCTCCAGCAGTTCCCTGTCTCTTTTGAACTGGGGAGCCCAGAACTGGACGCAGTATTCTTGTTGTGGCCTCACCAGTGCAGAGTAGAGGGGGAGAATGACCTCCCTCACTGGAAACAGGCAGAGTGGGTTACAGTCTACAGCTTCCCTGCTTTGATACTACAAATATAATTGTAATTTCCAAAATACTCTGCTTCAAGCTATTTTCATTTCCTCAGGCACCAGCACTGTCTTTTAGCCCTTCCATTTGCCTCTAAGAAAAAGCTTTCATATTTTTTCTCAGATAGTTCAATAATCTATTTGTTAGACAAACCAAGAGCTGTTAATATCCTTTTCTTAACACCACCTCTCTGTTCCCCTGATCATTCTCCAGCTTCTTCCCTGTGGGCTGGACAACCTCTTCCATGCAGAGAACTGCCCAGGTGAAATCTTGCTCATCACATATAGGACACCACTGCAGTGTCACTGGTCTGAACTGGGAATACTTCACCTGCAAGAGACTAGGACTCTTGCTTTTTCATAGTACAACTCATTGGTGGCTCATAGACATCCTCTGGTTAACTAATACACTCACATCTTTCTGCTCCTCTCTCGTTTCCAACTGATGAGCTCCCAGTTTAGAGCAGAATTTCTTGTTAATCCCCAAGTGCATGACCTTGCATTTAGTAGTCTTAAATTTCATCCCATTTCCTTTACTCTCGTCTTCAAGATTATGCAGTTCTCCATGTATGGTATTGTGATCCTCCTTTACTTTGCTGACGGCTCCTAAATTTATGAGGACTAGAAAATTGACAGGAAACTTAAGGCCGAGTCTGGCTGCCAGTTCACCTTGGATGGGAAGGGCGGACGGGGGTGAAATCCCCCAGCTACACGCGGGTGATGATGGATACGTGGGTGCAGAGGGCAGCAGGCAAGCCAGCAGGCGCCTGTCTAACCCTGCGATCATGCTCTTCATAACAAAATCACCCAGCGTGGGATCTGTCAGAGAGGAAAAAGGCTTCTCTGATCAGCCATTTGCTCTCTCTTCAACCAGGAGGCAGTCAAGTTGGTTCATTTAGTGGTCAAACACCGGGTAACTTGCATGGCAGCTGAGGTGGGAGGCTGGTAGACCGCCGAGAGGACCGGCCAGCGTCGCTGGTCCATCCAGATGAGGACGTACGTGGGGACTGGATGGCAGAAGCCTGTAGTGATTTCCCATTGATGGCTCTGGACTGCAAAATAACAGCCCCCCGCCAAAATGATGAATCCTCTGCTTGGAAGGTGACTGTGCCACATCCACTGCTACCAAACAGTGGCTGTGCAGCTAGGCCAAGATTCCTGATATACAAAAAAGTATGGTTGGATATTTTAATTCACTGATTTACAAAGCCATCCAGAATGCCCGAACTCGCGTTCAAAGTTAGAAGAAGAGAGTCAGGGCTGGAGTCCAGGACGGTGTCAGAGATGCTGGGGTGAGGAGGTGGCCCAAATGTATAGACTGGTCTATCTCTAACCCACCTCCTACCCACTTGGCTGTTTAAAGCCAGGGTTTATTTCCTTCTCTGTGTGTGTGTGCTCAAAAGATTTGTGCACCACCACATCTGAAAGAAAGGCTGCAGAACAGAGAGAGGTATCTTCTGCTTCACATGCACAGGCATATTTCTGGTTAACTGAGAGCTGTGGGGGACAGTTCTCTCCAAACTCCGTGGTGATGGGAGACCTCCTGGTCCAAGGACTCACGTGGCTGCATCCCCTCAGAGACCCCATTTGGCTCTGCAAAATCCCCTGTCTGCAGGGAGTTAGCCTCTAACCTCTCTCCATTTCAGGCGGGAGTGCAACTGTTTTGCACTAAGCAGTTAGCCGAGGGGATTCAGCCCTCCCAATCAGCACAACTAAAGCATGAAATGAGGACACAGAACGAGAGAGTGAGCGAAGAGGGGGGGGGGGGGCGGTGACGGGACCGCATGCTGCTTCGCTCGCATCACCGAAAAAAAAAAAAAATTAAAAAAGGGAAGAAAGCAGAGCCTTTGCATTATTATGTCTTCCGTCCGGACTGCAAAGGCTCTATTTTTATATACCTCCCCATCTCCCCCCACAGCCCTGTCCCCTCCTCCTCCGCCAGCACAGGCAAAGTTCTTGAATCAGCAGATTCTGAGCTCGGGAGCGGTAAAGAGCTATTGAGGGATGGACTCTGATAGCATTACAACCATACATGGAGCCATTTTCTGTGGCGAATCGCTGAGTTCTACCTGGTTATCTCCTGCCTTGCACATCACTTCCGAATGACATGCTCTCAGTCTGGGCAAAAAATGAGAGTTTTTTTTTTAAGAGCTGGGATTTCAATAATATGTGACGAAAGGATGAGATTACTTTCTGAGGTGGGAGAAGGCGAGAGGGGGAGAGAGGGAAAGGAGATGAAGAGCAAGTTCTTGGTCCTTTATGGAGTTTCATAGCAAGGCTTCTTTCGTGGTGGTAAAGGCAGCCCAATTGCCTTTCTTTGGATGGCTTATACCTTTTCCCCAGGTGAAGGGGATGGGAGAAGCCCATCTAATGTATTGCTCTACTGGTGAGCCCTTCTCAAGGCCACACTGGCTAGCTCAGCTACTGCGGGCTACCTGCTTTACAAATCCCACCAGCCTTGGCCACCCATCCACCACCAAGGAGAAGAAATGGGTTGTTCTCCTCTGTAGCCATCTGCACCAAAGATGTGTCTGCTTGTGTGGGTGCTGCTGGGATCAACTGCTCTGGTAGCTGGTTTCACAGGCACGTGTCTTGGACCACCTTTGCAATGGCTGGGAACTGTACCTGGTTCCAGTGTCCGGGTTTTACAACCGGTGTGAGGTGCCCAGGAGCCAAGAGGTGTATGGGAAATTCATTAAATGCTCTGGCTAATTAAGAGATTGCCTGGCTGTGAATGGCGCTGGAAGTAGAAGCTGCAGAACCAGCTCTAAAGGATGGCTGATCTGCAGCTGCAATTTCCACAGAGGAATTTCATCTTGAAGAAGTTGCGGCACATCCGAGGGGCACCTGGTGGCTTTTTTTCCAAGTGCCCAAACTAGGCAAAAGCGGGTCAAAAATGGAGTGGGGGAGGGCATGAACATCAGTGAAAGGCTCTCAAGTGGATGCACAGACTGTGTATATGCTGGTAGTGGGGCCAAGGGTGCAGGGACGAGAGACTTTTATGGTGTCAAATACTCCTCTGTTAAGCAGACACGAACTCATTCCAGAGCGATAATCCCTTTTCTGCCTTCAGATAATTCCTGTGCCTATATTCTCTAGCTCAGGTGCTTATCTGCTTCCCTTCCCACCGTTGCTGGATTCATCGCTGTGTTTATCTTTCCAGCACCCCTCTGAGACAAGCCGTGCTCTTATCCCCCAGGCACCGCAGGGAAACCAAGAGGGGTGGGATGGGAGGCTACGGGACCTTGCCATGGTCACACACGGCTGCAGGGTGGAATTGACCCCCAAGGCATAGACTTCTGTCTTAAACCTTTGTTTCAATACTTAGATTGGGGATGGGGAGAAAAAGAAACTTCAATGCCATAAAAAAGGCAAAGGTGGGTCCTGTGGGTCTAGCATGTTCCCAGATGCTGCTCCCTGGGGAGGTCAGCTCAGAGTCAGCAAAACCTCTGGCCCCATGGATGAATGGTAGGCAGGGCCAGAAATGCATCTGTGGGTGAAGGAGCCATGCCTTTGCTAGAGCCATTGCGTTGTTTGGCTCTTGGGTAGGATTTAGGGTCTTCTATGGGGACTGCTTACTTGTGAGGGACATTGCTGGGAGGGAGATGCAATTCCTGCCCAGCAGAGATTGGAGAAGACCACTTCCCTGCCCAGGAGCTCTGGAGACCAAGACAAAGTCTTCATGATAATGCCCGTAGGCAGCAGCTTCCAATGGTGAGGAGGTCACCAGCGATGCAAGAGATTCATGCAGATGTGGCAGCGTGGAGGGTGTCACCACTGGAGCTAAAGAGCTTTAAGCCGTGTGGATAAAGCCAGACACATTGCTTTCTCATTTTGCAGGCTGAATAGTGGAATACAGGGCTGCAATTCTTCCTTATAGACCCAAAGCTTCATCCTAAACTTGTCTTTAAGAGCAAAGTTGCATGGTCTCAGTCTCGCCAAAGCGCTGCTCACCCATGGAGCCCACCCAGATGTGCTCTTTGCCCTCCCATTTATTTAGCGGACAGAGTGGCCGGGGAGAGCGAACAGTGCAGGGGGACACTAACGCCCCCTCTCCCCAGCACCAGATGCGATCACCTGCTCATCACAGCCAGCTGCGGGCTGTCTGTGTCAAGGAACAATCTGACAAAGTGCACCGGATGAAATTTTCCTGGCTTCTGTCTTTAGATAAGGGCGCTATCACTGACTCAACATATTTTATGTATAACACACCCGATGCAAAAAGCATTCAAGCATCAGGCTTGTTTAAATGTATTTGATGGTATCTGAAAAAACCAGTTAACACTTCTCTGCTGGATGCGGGACGCTCCGTATGGCGAATCACTTCAGGAGAGGCCATCGCAGCTTGTCCTCCGTGCTCAAACCCGCCTGCTAGCCAGGGGCAGAGGGGAGGGAGGAGGACAACAGCTGGAAATGTCTCCTTCATCAGGTCATGATGAAGTAGCTCTCTGAAGAGCAAGAAGACCTCAGGAGGAGCAGGATGGACAGCACGTCTGCAAAGACTCCCTCCACCTCCACAGCTGTGAGAGTGGGGACGCTTGGCCAATGGGCAAGAGGACAAGAGGAAATGGCCTCAAGCTGCACCAGATTGGATATTAGGAAAAATTTTTACACTGAAAGGGTTATTAAGCCTTGGAATGGGCTGCCCAGGGAAGCAGTTGAGGAACCATCCCTGGAGGTATTTAAAAGATGGGTTGACACAGTGCTTAGTGACATGGTTTTGTGATGGATATTATCAGAGTTAGGTTGATGGTTGGACTAGATGATCTTAAAGGTCCCTTCCAACACAGGCAATTCTCTGATTCTATGAATGTGCCAGTATTTATCAGTCAGCTCCAAATATATCTGAAAGTGTTACAGGAATCCCCTCTCTGTCTTCCTTGCCAACACCAGCACCATGGGTGTTGTCCCCAGACCTGTTTTCACCAGCACACACCTCTGCTTTCCACAGAGAATGTCCCTGAGTATGATATTGCCATGCTATATGGAGTTGTCGCCTGGGTTTGACCTCATTTTCCCCTGCCTGGGAAGAAAGTGATAGTTCAGAGAAACACTTTCCAGAAAATTAAAATGCCATCACTTTTTTTCAGAGGTGGTTTTGATAAAAACTGGATTTTACAAGAACACATGAGGAGCAGATAGAGGCAAATCACTCCTAAGGCTGTCTTTCTATTTACAAGATAGTCTTTTATCTTGAATTTATGGTCCTTGATCCAAGCTCATGTGCTAGCTGTAAGAAAATAGGCAGGTTTGGTGTGCTATGCTAAAGGAAATATAGCACACCTTTACTTTTGAACCAGTAGAGATTTTCTGGGTTGGGGTAGGTATACCTGGGGAGAAGTGAGAAAGAAAGAGGTGCCCTACTCTGTTACTTCTCATCAGTCCCATCTCCGCTCACCAAACAGATGAGGTGGAGTTTACATATAAAAATCCTCCATTGCACATATATCGGAACAGGGGACTTCATGCTGATACCAACCCCTGCAGAGGCTCACGTGTTACCATTAATTATGAGGCTGGGCAATGACCAAATGACTTGCTTGAAAGCATATGGCTGCTTTTCCCAATGGCAAGGGAAAAAGAGGACCTCTGCTCTTTCTGCAGAGGCAAAATCCCAAATACGCAGGACCTCATTCTTATTGACCGTTTATTTTTGAGGGCCAGCTAATGCTTCTGGGATGTTTAGGGGTACTAGCCCTCCGTCATTGCACAGTTTGAACAACCTGGAGAGAGAAGGTGATGGTGATCGGTACACGGATGTATGGTTACAGCACAGGGTCAGCACCATGTTCTTCTTGTGCAATGGAAAAAATGGTGAAAATCTTGCCCCCTCTCCCATTTTTGTCATCACTATTTGGGACTTGGGGTGAGATTTGAAACACCTTGAGTGGTTTAATCTGGCTGGAGTTCAAGGATCCCTGGTGCAGATGTTGAAGTTTGGTGAGCCAGTCTGTCCTCCTCTGGACGTGTGGAGAGAAGCAAGTTCCCGACATGTCTCAGATGCTTGCCCTGGGAGAGGATGAACCCTCCTCCACACCTCCTCTTTTTTGGGTTTCTGTAAAGTGGGACCAAGAAGCTCAAAGCCAGAAAAACTCACATGCAGCCCGGTTACCGCCTATGGAGGAATCCTGCTGCTAACTGTGCTGGGAACTGAAGCAAAGCACTTCCCTTCTCTGGGACTCCGGTTTCTCCATCTGAAAAATGAGGCTGATCATTTGGAAAAAAACAGTTAAAAATCCAGAGATGGGATTCATTGGCTACCTGCAAAAAAAAAAAACACAACTATTTTTCTAAATTGCAGATTAAGAAATGAATTATTATTCCCTGTGGGTACCAAGAAGAAGCACTTTGCTGGTGTTCAGAATTTGGGAGGAAAACTCAAGTGATACCATTTTTTAAATTTATTTTTTTTTTTCTATTTAAAATCAGCGCTTCCCCGTGGCAACCCGTGCTCTGCTCCTTGGTTGGGGTGGAGGAGGAGGAGGAGAGGAAGGCTGTGCATGTGTGTGTGTGTGTGTGTGTAGGGTGGCTGGGGCTAGTGGCGAAGGATCCTTTTGTGAAGATCAGCAGTTCTCTGTGCTTTTATCCCAGGCAAAGATTACATTTAACTCCCAGGGGTCTTTGCTTCCTCAGATCCTTTTCAGACTGAGTCACTGTAGCACTGCAGATAGTTTTGGGTGTCCTTTCATTTTTTTTGACAGTATTAAATATATACCCCAGTGAGCCATAAATCAGTGGTTTATCAGAGAATAAATCATATCTGTAATAAGGGACCACTTCTTTTTAATTGGACAGTGCATTAAATTAAACAGATATACTTCCTCAAAGAATACAAAAATGTGTCAGCTAGCCTTCTTTAATGAATTTTAATTTTAAACCACCTTTTCTTTGGGAGAAAAGCTATTTCCCCCCCGTCTCTCTCCAGTAAAATTATACTCTAACTGGAGGATTTGCTGAGTTTTATGGGTTATTGTATTCGCACTACTTTATCTTTCATTCCTACGGTAATGCAGCAGCCTTTCCTCCAGGTCCAAATTGGTTTGTGTTGAGATGAGTCTTTCAGCAAATGCGTATTTGTGTGTGTGTGTGTGCATGAGATGTCCACGTGTTTGCATATGCAGGAGAGAGCACATATGGAAATGGCGTGTCTCTGACTCCAGTCACAGGACTGAGCCCACCCTGGCTAAGTGCTAGGTATGAGAATTGCTTATACTTTCTGGCTCAGGCACCAATAAACCTTTCCCCCCGCAAGAACAGCAACTAAACAGAGCAGAGATATGTGGGTAAAACTTGTCTTAGAAATGCTGAGACTAGAAATGATGCAAAGGTGGGGATGCTGAAACCGAAGTGCCTGTGCAAAGAGACGGTGCCAGGTCACAATTCCATTGGCAAAGTCTTTTATTCATTTGCTGGTGGATAACTGTTTGGGTCAGACTTTATTTGTGAGAGCATTGCCATGAAAGAGCTGGCTGCCCTTATATCTGCCTGAATCCTGGGAAAAATCTCTGCACTGGGCATACCCTCCCAGCTGGCTTTTCAAAAATTCAGGCAATTCCTCCACAGGGAGGAAATTCCTTGGGAAGAGGAGGAAGACTTATTTATAATTTTCTTTTAGGCATGTATGGACCACCCCTGATCAGGGAATGAAACAATGCAATGTGTTAAAATATCAGAGACACAGCACAACTGACATAAAGTTGTAAAATAGAGACGAGGTGCTTTCTTGCTCTTTCTCATTCAGGTTACAACCTCTTCAGGGCAGCAATAACTGACCGAGAGTCAGAATTCTGGTCCTTGGGGGAACCCTGACATTCTTGACATTTTCTTTTCAGTGGGGCTGGTGCTTTGCCATGGGCCAGGGAGAGCTGAAAAATTCTGATCGGAAGGGCTGTGCTTTGCAGATGGGTTGGGAGCACTTGTAGCTGGTGAAAGAAGACAAGCCCTTAAGGAGGTGATGGACACCATCGCAGGAGAGGTGTGCAAGGGCTGCTATTCATGTGCTGTTCCCTCCATGGGCCCAGGGCTGCGGGATCTCCTGCCCCACACTGCTTTGATGCCAGTAGGGATGAAGTCCTGATGCCTAATGGGGGTTGCAAGCCTGGCTCAGAGGTTGGTGAACAGGGAAGAACAGGGTTACAAATAGCAGGTCTTCCATAAGGTATCTAAGACAAAATTAGGTGCAAAAAAACCCCAGACCACCCCCCCACACACACCCCAAAGTCCCCATCCAAACAAACAAACAAAAAAACCCCAACCAAACAAATTAAAAAAACCAACAAAAATACCAAACCAACAAAAAAACTCCAAAAAAAAAGCCAACAAAAAACCCCAACTAAAGCCTCCCAGCTTTTTCAGTAACCAATTTTTTCCATTAAGAAGATGGCCCTGATATTCACTCCAGGAGGTGGGTGCAGAGCAGAATGGGAAGAAGGTCTTTGACTGCATTCTCCATCCCAAGCTGTCCCCACCCCTCCCACGGTGAAGGTGGCTGGCCAGCTGTGAACCAGCCTGACCAACGCAGTGTCATCTCCCCTCCTCCTCGGCAAGAGCATTTTGTGAAGGAATCCAACATTTTCAGGTCTGTTTGCTGCTCTGTGATGGGTATTAATTTCTGGTCCCTTTGGCCACCCACCTCGGTTCCACCAGTGTCTTGCAACATCATGGCCCCACTGTTTCTTCTTCTCATAAAATAAAACGTCCCTGCAATAATTTCCTTTTTGATGTGCTGTTAGGAAAATCCTTATGAATTTGAATCTCTTTTATTATTTTCAGCCCTGTGCTTATATTTCCTACCATTACCTTGAGTATGATTTCCCTCCCCAGAGTGCCCAGCTGGGTCACTGTAGGTAATAACCAGTTATTAGCTCTGGGCAGAGACAGTATGCATTTCCAACCAGGCACAAGAAGATATTACAGACCGAAATATAACATTATTTCAAACTTCTTGTCCTTGGTGAGTTTAGAGTAGGTATCATTTTCTTTTTTGTTTTGCTGGCTGAATTTCTAAGAAACTAAAGGCTTAGAAATACACAAAAGATTCTTTATCCTTGTCATCTTAATTCCTATCTGCTCTAGTATGACTGTTTCTTGGTGCCATCATTTGTCTTGAAATGCTTTAAAACCATAGCGCTTTTTTTTTTTTTTTCCTTTTTGCTTTTCCGTTAATTTCTGGAGTAGCTAAAAGAAGACACTCACCCAGATCTGTATTTTTTCTTATACAACTTAATAATTGTTCTGCAATTTAAAAAGTAAAATAAGACTGCATGGTCATCACCATATATAGTACATTAAGCCTTGAAGCTTAATATCGTATATAATGCATGTTTCTTCCTGCATAATGAGATTGGGAAACCTAGAAGACAGCTTTTTTTTTTCCCACAGCAAGCTTCCAAAATTAAAATTAAAAAAAGAATTAAAAAATCCCCAATGAAGTGTTTGGGGAAATGCTTTGTATAAACGTCTGATTGGCCAGCCGAAATGAAAGCTTTACAAGGTATCTTCTCAAAGGAGAACCCTGTCATCTCATCCCACGTTGCTACGACTGCTGCCTCTTGCGACTGTTGGGATGGACCCAGGTCCGGACATCTCCTCCTTGCCCCCCAGGGGTGAGATTGGGTCGCCTTGTGTGGCATCACAGATGGAGAAAAATCAAGCTCAGAAAACCAGGTGGCACCTGCCGTCAGTTCAAGAGAGTTCAGCATCAGTTCACCTCTGCCAGGTTGAACTTTGACTTCGGGTGTGTGATGACCCCCTGCGCACCCACCTGACTGCGATAGGATGGGGACTTGCCTGCATTCGGAAAATACTGACTGAATTTGCTGTCTTAACGCAAGTATCATAAAAACAATATAGCATCAGGCAAGGAGTGGTATGCCATCTAGTGTGCACTGCTCGGTTAATAAAACGGTTATTTACTGCTCAGTTTGAAAACATGACGTCCTCCTGCTCTGTGGGGTTTAGCAAGGCTGCCTTCAGTTTTTGCACAGTACTTAGTTCTTAAATAACTTCTCGAGGTTGGGCACACCCTATGCCAGTTTTTTTTTTTATGTCTGTTTTGAATCCAGAAGCTTGGCTCAGGAGCAGGTGGGCTGCAAGGAAGGTTTGCCTCCTCTCTCCTCAGCCAAATGGACCTCTCAGTAACAGAGAAATCAAGGCAAAATGATGCAGAACATTTCGGTTCCTCTGTCTTTGATGTGGGAAGACCCACCATGAGTTTTCCTTTCCTCCAGTTCACGTTCAGCCCTGTCCTGATCTAACCTCAGCATTGCTCCAGCATCATCGCCAGGTCCTACAGAGAAGGTGCCCTTGGGTGGAAGACCTTTGGGTGCAGGGGTGGGCTGGGTCTCCTCGGGGGGTCCCTGGTGCACATGGTGTCCACCACATCTCGCACCAAATCCCACCAGGATGAGGAGGCTGTGGGTTCAGGGAGGGGATGGAGGACACCCCCCACAAAGGCAAGCACCCCCTTGCTGGTTTTGGGTGTCACATCCAACCCGCTGGTGGGCTGCGGGGAGGGCGACCACCTACTGGGGGAGGCAGGGAGGGAAAGTTGGGACGTGAGAGCCCACCCTGGCACGTGGCCAGGAATGGCCTTCTGGTGTGATGGGCTCTTGGATTTTATTTAAATCAGTAAGACGAGAGGACAGTTCAGAGCACTGGATTAATTCCACTTTCTTCCTCTCGCTCTCTCTTTTTTTTTTATTAGGAAAATAAAAGAGACTTTGAAATATTAAGAGAGAGTGGGATTAGAGCCCTCTCCTGCTACCCCAGTCTTTCCTCCCCTATTAATTTCCACTTGATTAGAATTCTTTTTGAAGTATTTAAATATGGACAATAGGAAAAAGGGAGGGTGAAGTTATTGAATATCAGTTAAACTGTATTAATATAAGCTCAGTTCCAGCTTTTATATAGATACTTCATATATATGTATAGTTTCCACTAGGAATAAAGTAGATCTATCCCTCCTCCCCTACCTAAAGTAATTATGATTTTAAAAAAAACTATAATGAAACTCTTAAACTTTAATAGCCCATTTATAAATCCCCAGCTTAAAATTTAAATGCTTTAAAAAAAGTTTTAGAACTGTAGAAATTTGATTTCCCCCCCCCTTTTTTCTCTTTTTTTACATAAGAGGCACTTTCATACCGTAAAACTTTTGAAGCCTCAGAGCATTTCCCGAGCAGTCACCCCTGGCCTCGGTGGAAATTGGGGTGCTTTGGGGCCAGTAAGGAGGATGTAGGGCTTTCTGTGCTAATGTGAGGAGGTGGCCATACTCACCCCTGTGCCAGCTGGTGGTCCTAGTGGCCTTGCCTAGGTCTGGAGGACAGCTGGAAAACAACTTCTCTCCTTGGTGGCCAGCACCCACATGCTTCACCATCATCCCGGGTGTGATACAGAGGCTCTGAGCTTTCATTTTTTAGTGAAGGGTAAATCCGAGATTGCTGATGGATGGTCTGGGGTCCCTGTGATGGACAGCACTGGGTGTCCATGTCATGGTCATTTTGCATCTCCTGACTCATCACCTGCCAGGAGCCGAGCTGTTCTCTGGGGTTTTATTTCTAAATCGGTACTTTTCTAAACCAGATTTAGATATCTCCATCCAGATTCATAAATCCTCTCGGCTAACCTAAGAACTGCAGTTTGATTTACAAACCATGACTTTTCACATCAGATTTAACTCTCTGACTGACTTCTGAAACATTCGATTGGCTTAGAAGTCAGGAAACAGATTTACAAATCCTAAAACAGATTTACAAATCCTAAAACATAATCACAAGTCATGCCAATAAGTCCTAAGCAAAAAAAAAAGAAAAATAAAAAAAAGTGTTCGTTTACAAATCTTTTCTTTGCGTTAGGAATACAAGAGACTGATTTATAGCCCAGGACTCTGAAGTCCTGTCACCTTTATGATCAGCTGTATAGATCCAGCTCTTCCATTTGAATGCAAAGCTCTGATCTGTAAATCTCAGGTGGCTTTTCTAGCTCTGACTGAGCCTAACCTCCAGCTAGCCTGTAGGATACATCAGGGGTTGAGTCCAACCGCTGTCACCAGCCCCTGCGCCCAAGAGATGACCACAAGATGACCATGTTGCGGCCACCCATGAGAACACACCACCAATCATGCCAGGAGGAGGGACACCGTTACCATCACTGCAATGGAAATCTTTTTAAACTTAAGATGCTTAATGAGAGGAAGGTGGTTACCCAAGGAGGGGATATATTTAGGAACATGCATTCCCCTGTCTGATGGGTTGTGACAAGTCCTCAAAAGTGCTGTGATTCACATCCGCAGCGCTCCTCTATCCTGTCTCCTGGGACAGGCTTAGCACCAAAGTAATCACAACTCATGGTCTTGTGCTCTTATAAATGCGTGGGAAACAGTCCAACTGACACATTTTTGTGGTGCCTCCATTGTGGCTTGATGGGCCCTGCTTGAAGGGAAAGAAAAGGAATTTTGTACCTGCCTGTGGATAATTTGTTATACAGCATTTTCAAAGCACCGTGTTGCTTCTCTGAGGAGATGGACCTCTGTATCAGATTCGACAAATAAACGCTGTGTAATTCAGCTGTTTCCCTTGCAAATTGTTGCTAATGATGCAAACTCCCATCTTCCATAATGTTCTGGAGGGACTTAGAGGAAGAAATAACTTGTTCACAACATCTGATGTTAAAATGTACAAAAGCACCTTCATAATTCAACGATTTCTCTCTTTTTTTTTTGTACTCCTCCATCTTCCAGATATACATCATAAAGCAACAACTGGCACTAATTCATTTTCCCCTTTGCAATCACCTTTAAAGGAAAAAGCAGCAAGAGTTTTCTACCAGGTGTAAACACGAGGAATAAAAGGCCAGATAACAATGAAGATTTCATGGAAACTCACAGATACGAGCATCCAAGTGTAAGGTCTGCAATTAAATGATGAGCAGCAATTTTCAGATGACATTTTGTAAACAGAAAGCTGAAAAATGCAGCCTGAGAGTCAATTTTGGGGCAGAAACATGAGAATCTAGAGGAGGTCAGTGGAGGAGGCAGGCATCACCAGAAAGTTGGTCTTATTTATTAGAAAGAAACAATAAATTTAAGGAATAACTGCCCCACCACACACACCCCTCCTTCAATCTCCTGATGTAGGTCTTCTTTGAAGAGAGGGTTTAGTCCGTGGGAGCAGATTTTCATCTTTTCTACCATTTTTAATGCTGGCTGGGCTATGAGGTGGGGCAACCTTACAGACGCTGGTGGGTCTTGGTTTGCAAAGCAATGCCAAGATCCTCTTCACCTGCTCTTTGAACCGGACTTTTCATCTTTGGCTCTCATTCCTTCCCTGACATAAAATAAATAAAAGCTCCTTTCCCAATTAAGAAACGCTTGGCGCTCATGGTGCCCTGGCCTAAACTTTGCCTAGGTTTAAGGTGAAAGAGTCTGTCCCATGGAGTCAGGCTTTCTTCCTCGCACTAAGATGCCCAAGAAAATGCCATTTACATTTCCCTCCCCCAGAGACGACTTCCATCTAATATTATTATGCTTTCTCCACCCGCCTCTTCCACCACGTGCCCTCAGGAGCTAGTAATAATAATATTGCAAACCCTGTAATAAATATTGTGATCACTGCCTAACAGGCAGTTTAAAAAGGCTGAGGATAAATAAATAATTAAAAAAAAAAAAAAAAGAATTTTCCTATTTATCTGTGTGTGTGTGCAAGAGAGGGAGAGAGAAAAGAGTTAGCTATTAAAGATCCCGCATAGCCACAGGCAAATTCTAGCGTCGTCTCTTTGTGGAGACCTTTTTCTTTTTCTTTTTTTTTAAAGCAGAGATTACTCTGGCGGTTCAAGGTGCTATCGAGCTCTAACCAGGGACAATTACAAGGCTCCAGTTGGAGCGTCTGAGACGATGCTTACGTCTGATAAGGTTGAAGGGGAATAATGGAAGGCGGGAAGTGATAATGGACTGCTGAATGGGTGGGTTGAGGTATCATTGCCATAGACCCTGGAGACAGAAACAGTTGCTGATGCAGACAGGGTGTGTTTTTTTCCATTCCCCCCCCCCATTTTGTTTCTATTTTCCCTGCATAAGAAAAAAAAAATCTCTGAACATACACTTCAGAATGATTTTTTTTTTCTCCTAGCTCCCAGCAACACTAGTAATACCACTCACCAACACTTTTTATGCCATAAGAGCATTCATAGAACAAGCCTGCACACCTTGCTTCCCTCATCACTCAGTTCAAGAGGTTCAGAGACCATTTTTTCTGTTCTCTGCTCATCATCACTTTACTGAGGACCAGGCTGGACCCCATGGCTGCTCTCAAAGCATCCAAGGAATGTCCAACTTAGCACCCTGTGCTTCACAGGGTGAGCTAAGCCAGAGGGGAAGGAGTGCCCACCCTGGTGTAGATGACAGAGAGGAGCAATCTCTGCTTTCAGATCCTGTGGTCGTCCACCTGGCATTGGTCCTCCATGTTTTCTTCTGGGCTGGGATCCTGAAGACAGGACATGGTCTGATGGCCTGGGAGCAAAGAAGGAAAGCTGTATGCCTTGTTCTTCTCCGTCATTCACATGGAGAGTGAACAGCCAGCAAACCCAGTCATTAGTAAGGGATGAACCCCACCACTGGGCTGCCTCGTACACTCCAAAAAGTGGACTGAACCCTTCCATTCACTTGCTGGCTTGTTTTCACCAACTTGTGGGCCATGACTTGGTCTTCATAGAACTAGTGCTCAGGTGTGGAGGTCCTTGTGTAAAGAGAACACACACACAGTGCATTTTTGCTTGACCCAAGAAAAGATGCTTGCAGTTTCCTCAGTCAGCCAAATCCTGGACAGTCGGTGGAAGATCTCCAGATAGCATCCAGAGGAACCTTTTGAAAGGTGGAGAGTGATTCACAAAACCGGTCATTTGCAGCTATGTCTTGACCAAAACTTGCAGAGAAGTGGTGCCAGACACATATCAAACCCCTAAATCACGTCCTTTGTTTTAAAGAAATTGCAGAACTTCTTTTAGGGTGCGACTTCTTTCACCTGCTTTTGGATACTGACATTGTCAATCACTCATCTGGCGGGTCCAGGAAGACAAACACGCCTTCACAGAGTACAATTGATCCAACCTCTTCTGAAGGTCACCAGAAGGTCAAGGAGATGGGTGGACTGTGGTTGAGACCATTCGTTTCTCTCTGAAGACTTTAACATGAGCCTAAACAAAGAGTTCAGGTGTGAACAAGTACTCTGTTCACCCATAAAGGCAATGAGATAATCCCACCTTTGAAACATAACCAGAATAAAACCTTGCCTCCAAGGTTTTAAATGAGTAGATATCTGGGGTCTCAAGCAGGTCTTCTTAGTCAGATGCTCTTGAGTCTGCTGCACTCATGTGACTCCAGGATCTGGGGTGTAAGGGAGACAGGAGAAGTTGTGAAAGGAACAAAAGATGATAAAGCTATGAACTTCACACCACCACTCATGTCTGTGTCATGCAAGAGCCCTCTCTTGTCTTGTATGCTCTGATCATAGCTGATGGGCTGATAGCAATGGGGAAGTCAGAGGTCAGAGGATTGCCCACTCTTGTAGGTCTTCGTATTTCTTCTCCCCAAACAATTGGGGACAATTCCTGGGGTCAACAGACCGGGGATAACTGTAGCATCGGTGCTCTCAGTGTGTTGTTGCAGGGTAGAAGTCCCAAAGACGTACCCCAGAGGGACAGTGCATGTTCCTCCTTGCAGAGCCACCACCAGCACCCCTGCTTAGTTCCCTTCCCCAGCTTTTGCTGGGACATGGAGGGCACTGAGAGCTGGGTCTTGCAGGTAGGTCCAGAAGCAGGATAGCACTGGGAGGAGCTGGGAAGAAGACATGAATGTGAAACGCACCCAGAGAAGACAGCACATCTTTACACAGAGAGCACATAGAAAGGACAGTGTGCTAAGACATGTACATTTCCGTTTCTTAATTAAAAAAAAAAAAAAAGAAAAAGTAGAAAAAGCTGGTGTCGTATGCAGTGACTGAAGATATTTGGTGTTTCCTTCCTTGCTACTTCAATTTACTCTTTCTCCAGGCCAAGTTCCCCACTTCGAGCCTTGGGTGAGCTGAGAGCACAGAGCACTGACTGAAAGAGCCATGAATTTCTGTATGAGCTTCACACCAGCCTTCCCCCTCTTCTCCAGCGTACGCCTTTGCGGAGAAACAGGCAGGAGAAAAGAGCAGGTAATAGATGGGGAAATGTCTTTCTGCTCTCTGCCATTTTAATGGACTAAAATAAAGGAGCTGCTGTGTGATGCCAGGAGAAAGAAGATGATATCTGTCCAGGTTATACCCTGGATACTAAATCCAAATGCATTTCAACGAAGATCAGTTGCTTTAAAAAAAAAAAAAAAAAAAGGAAGAAGAAGAAGAAGAAAAAAAATAGTTGATTTTCTTTCCAGCTCTTGGAAGTGAATCTATTTGGTGTCAGGCTGAAAGAAGACAGCGTGTAAGTAACTGAGAAAGTGTTTACTCAGTGAATTAGTTCAGCTTTCATTGTGCACAGAGGATTATGGCCTCAGCAGTGGATGAGCTCCATTTCAGGCTGGAGTGGCTCACTTAGCTACCTCCAGGGCAGGACTAATTATCATAGGACTTAGGCCATTAAAGGGCTTTAACTACCAGTGCTCTCTCCCAGGTCTGGATTAACTGTTTGCCTAGAGCAAACTGCCTAGATAACCATTCAGCCTAATGGTCTGCTTTGATTTCTCTGCCCCCGCTGCCCACCCCTTTCGCCTTTAAACTTTCCATTATTGGCAGTATCTGGAACAATAGCTAGGAATATTAATACCATTGCTGCAAAAATGTCAAAGGGGTTTTGTTACAGGTTTGTGGTTTGGTTTTTTTTTCCCCTCTTTTGCTTTCCCATTGCTAAGGCAATTTTAGGAAGTACTATCTTGCGTGGCAGAGAGCCCTCACCTGACTCAGGTGGATTAAGAGGGGTTGCTCAAAAGGCATGGCCCCCAAGGGAAAATGCCAAAAATGCCCACAGAACACAGCTCTGTCTTACTCTGTTGTCTACACGACAATAATTGTGGCAGAAGGTATTCAGCACAGAAACAGCAAAAGACTATTGTGCCCCGAGGCACTAAGTAGCCAAGATGAGAGTAGAGTTATTGCCCTTCTTCACAGAGGAAGAGCTGGGGTACAGAAGATTTAAATGGTTTGCTCAAGGTAAAAGGCAGAGAACGTGGCAGCAGCTGGTCTGCTCCTTGTCATTAAAAATATATTTGAAAAATTATCTAACGATCCTTCTTTAACACCAGCCTTCTCAGTTATGCTGGTAATATGTCAGCACATCTGGGTAGTTTTCAGGCTGGCAGGGAGCACAACCCAAGACTATAAAATCGGATGTGGCTTGGAGAGACAGCCTCTTCCAGTACAAGATTTCAGGAGGGCACCAAAGGAATCTAGCGGATGGCACACTGGGAACAAAGTAGGTGGTTCTTCACACCACAGGGCTGGGCAGCACCTTGCTTGTGCTGAAGGCATGTAGGTTCAGAGTTGTGGTGAAAAAAATCCTTTTAAAAGAATTTGAAGAGAAAGGTAGAGTAGACGGACTTCTGGTCTGCTTCTCTGTTTACGCTTGTAGCCACAAGGCTTCAGATGTGCTGTCCTTCATGCTGGCCAACACTGACTGTCTTCTACTCTGCTGTGTCTGGGTCCCCTTGGTACAATACTTAGGGCACCAGGGAGACTAGTCCATAGCACTTCTTGGCACCATCTGAAAGTGGAAATGTTGGCAGTGAGCTCATAGCTCTTCATCCCTAGAGTGGCATCCTTAAGATGGTTTTTTCTCTCCACCTTCCAGCTTTGTACGGTGAAGGAAGTACCATTTAATGCCATTCCCTACATTGAGTGTGCTTGGCTCAATATGGCAACCATTCACAGGCATAGATGGTCTTATTCATGTAAATAACTCAGGTGTTTTGGAAAGAGTATTTGTCCAGTCAAAGCCCATAAGACCCGTGACAGCACAAATTAAAAACCAAAATGTATATTTGTACTCCTCCATGTATTTATGTTCTTCACAAATACACATCTAAAATAGATATTTGTGCAAAACAATATAAAAATATCAGTATGATTCTTGTGGTACTTCTCTTCTTGTTGATACCAAATTGCCAGAGTGTAGCTCAGAAACATGTCGTGTAGACTGTGGAAGACACTCCTGACCCAACTGGACAATGGTTTTAGATGGGTGGTAGATGCTCAGCTTCATATGTTCATAGCCTTCTCAAACTCAGGAAGGTTACATGTTAAACACGTGCTCAAAAAGCCCAGAGAGATGTAAAACAAAGCCCCAGAAAGGATGTTTGGCTCAGCAGCTGGGCACAGCCTGCGTAGATAAAACCAACTCAGATTATCTGAGTAAAACCAAGTGCCTGAAACCAGGTCTTGCTGATGACATGGCCTTGAACCCTACCAAAGCCCAGGGAAAGGCTCTCATATATGCCTGGGCTCTCGACAGATCTCCTTCGTGCTTCCTCATTCCTGCCATGCTGGGAGCACACAGCGTTTGACAGCAGTGCCTGTCCCACAAAGGGTGTTTCGTCCTCCTTTGGTGCTTTTCTCCATCGCTTTGTTCACAACCTTTCTTGGCTAACTAGATTCTGTATTTTATAGCCCAGCTGACAGCTTTCACAGCGTTTTTCAGAGCTCTTGCAGATGGTTGAAACATGCCAAAATTGTGTTCTGCTGCTTCGTCTATATGGAAATTGTCTAATTTCTGCCTTCCTCTGATCTCTTACTCTGAGGATAATGGGGTTTAGTACTTTCCCTTCTTGCCCCTGCTGCAGGTGTGAACTGGAATACAAGACAAACTGCTTGCTGGAGTGCAAGTTATTTGTTGTTTGCAGATGAATGGAGCTGGTTTTCATTTCCTGTGATTCTGAGTATTAAATTCCTTCCCCTCGTCATTTACCCGTTGCTTGACATCTTCTGCTTTCAACTCATTCATTCCTCATCGCAGCTGAAAGCCATCACATTGAAGCCCATCAAGAAAAACATAACTGAAGCAACCCACTAAGGAAAAAAAAAAGCAGCAGGTAATTGTGAAACAGCAAGCAGGTACCTTTGAAGAAAAGACATTTCTGAGAGGAAAAGCAGACCATCTAAGGACTTCCTCTCTCAGTACCGAGGATGCTCCAAGCCCGGCTGAAACATCTGCCTATCAAATCTATCCAGAAAGCCCTCAAAATAAAAAACAGGACTGGAATAATCTAGGAGCGACCGAATCTGCTCCGTCCTCACTGAGAGAGCTGAAGACAGTGCCCTTCCTGAGACAGTGGCCGGCTGTTACTGGCTGCTTCCTCAGCACAACGAGACCCTGGCCCGCTTTGTAGCAAACAGGGATCACTGTGCTGAGACAAGAACCCCAGAGCTAAGGCCAGGCAGGGAAAACATGTTCTGGTGCCTCCTTCTCTTATTTATCAAATGCAGGTTTCCCACCTTCCAGTGAAACTGCAATTAACTTGTAAATGCATGCTGCAAAATTAATTTGCCACCAGCTGCTGCTCCGTAGCTGAGAGGAAATAAGTCAGTGAAACACCAATGTGAGCTCTGATACAGCTCTCATGACAAGCTCTGCCCTGACACAAAAAAACCCCTATGAAACTAATAAGCCCAGCCCAGCTTACACAGAGACAGCCCAAGGACCAAAGGAATTGCAAGCCCCTTTGGAGATACTCCATCCAAAACTCTGAGATGGACAAGAGATAGGAAACACCAGGCTGAGCTCTGCAGCCAGGTCAGCCATTGTGCAGCACCATGTTGAGTATGAACTAAAACAGTATCAGAAAACTCAGGCGTGGGTCCATGTTCTGAGAAGGTGCTTCCTCATTTTGGGCAGGCAACCAGCTTTCCATAGTCAGGTGCAATTGATGCTCACCTCCCAGTCTGTGCAAGGTCTCTTCGTCCCACCTTTGGAGACTTGGACAGATAGTCCTGACAAGGGTCCCACTTACCCTGAAGACAAAAGTATATGCCTACAGCACAGCAAAAGAAACTGTACCAAAAAGTCTGCGTAGGCTGTGGATTAGGGTTCTTTTTCCCCTGGTATTTCTCACATTTCAGCAGAATGCCCCGTCCTTTTGCTATGATGCAGATCATCTGAGCTGGGGTGATGGCTGTGGCCACAGCTAACAACTGCCTGTGTTGGCCTGCTCTGAACCACTGTGACATCCCCATCACACGCCAGGCCCAGCTGGCTGTCATGGTGGATCCTTAGCCCAGATCCAGGTTTTATTCTCCTGGTGTCTTCCACCCTTGGTGACCATCAGGATATGCACTGTTCCTATCTCTCCTGCAGGACTTTCATATTACAGCTCAAGAATCTGACTCAATTAAAGTTGTTCTTGCATGTCCATTCTCGGATCTGTTGCGATGGAGTCCATGAGATCCCTAACACATCCCAGTGCTGCAGTCAAAAGACTAGACGAGGCGGATGATGGCTCTGATTGACTGGGATCATGAGGGCTTTGTGGCTTTATGCATGGTCCTCTAAGGTAGAAGATAACAAGTTTGTCGCCACATATTGTGAACAGGCACAGTTCTTGATGGCGAGTGAGAAAAGTTCATGCTGCAGATGCAGAAGACTTTAGTCATAGTGGAAAGTAGTTGAATACATAATCCGCTCGGAGATGGTTTTGTTTTTTTCTGAAGGCTGGCTGTAGAGAACACAGCTGTGCTGAGAAACAGAGCAAAGACACTTGAAACAAAGAGTAACATTAGCTGGGAACTGAAAACAGCTGCTCCAGAAAAAAGGAAATAACCCAATCCCCACACACACAATAGCATGTTATGGGAGAACAGCTAATCTTGTAGCATAGGCACAGAACTCAGCGCTGGGAGGAGATAACAAAGATCAGGGGCTCTTGTGTTACGGGTCAGCTGCTGGCCCCCAGCTTTACGTCTTCTCAACAGACACAACAGGCACTGTCACACAATGTCACTATGCCTGCGAGAGATAAGCTCCTGGACGAAAAACAGCTGGCTGAAGCTCAAGCCAGGCAAGATGGAAATGATGCTTCTAGGGAAAAAAGAAGTGATTCAGGCATTTTCTAAGACAATACTGGTGCTCTCTTCCTCCTCGCACAGAGGGAGGAACACCAGTGGACCAGGACTGCTCTTACTCCTTATGGCTCAGCACATGTTAATCATGAGCAGCCTCTGGGCACCTTGGTCACTCTTCCGCTTTCCCCATTCTTCCTGTGAAGCCTGGAGAGGCACAGGACTTCATCAAGCCTGGTCTGAAATGCCTCTTCTCCAAGATAAGGCTGGCATCACCAGGCCGAGGTGAGTCACGAAGAACAGAAGATGCTAATAAATGGGAGGCAATCTTCTCTCCTTACCCCGTCACAAACCTGCTTTAGGAGCACAGCATTTTCTATACATATAGAAGGGCTAAGGAGGGATGAGGGTGATGGGTGGAACACCATGAATATTTGGAAACTCAAGGAATGAGATGTTCCATTCATTTTGGTACAAGAGCTGTTAAGTTCTTATGAGCATTATCAAAACAGAAGGGAGTTATTTCCCATGTAAAAGAATTAATGAATTGTGTTTTCCTCTGCGCTTAAACTCTTCCATCTCTTCCACAATGACCGCAGGTCCCAAAATAACTTCCCACTCTGCTCCCCAGTTCTCTTCTCCCTGCTTCACATGCTTCCTTTGGAAACCAAAGTAAACAAAGGAAACAAAAGTAAAGAGGCACAAGCTGACTATCAAATAGTCTATTTGTCAAGGTGACATATAGCTGCAGAAACAGTGAAGCCGTCCCTCGAGTTAACTCTTGCATCTAGAGTTATTTAGCTGACCTGTCACCACTAATTAAAGCAATCACCTGGAACATGGCAATTCCTTCTGTGTGGCGTGGATTAGTCCATTGAACTTGAATTTCCTCTCTCCTACATGGTTGCCTCTTCCTTCTTATGAGTGCCTTTTCTGAGACATGTAGATTCTCTTCTGATGAAGAATTTGAAAGATCTTTGTCGTCTCATGCCAATGTGGAATAAAGGCCAAAGCCACAGAATTCCTTATGAATCAGAATTCGGGGTTTTCTATCCGGCTTGCACAGAGCAAAGGGCAAGAAGACTACTCATTGGCAGCTCCACAACACCTGCCTCCAAGGACAGTTTCCTCCTAATCCCCAGTAACAGGAAGATTTTTGTGCCCTGGAGCGTGAAGGTTTATGTCTCTTCCACAGCCCGTTGGATGTTTTGTTTAAAATTCAGAGCATTATGACTTCTAAAATAGCATCTGTCTTCCCCTCCTGTGGGTACTTTAGCAGCTGAGATCTGCTGACTCGGCTCTTTCAGCAGTAAAGGCTTTTCACAGTGGTGCGAGGGAATACACCGGAGCTCAGAGGGTGGCAGCAGGAGTGCTCGTGCCTCCTTCCAGCAGGAGCAGGGAGGAGAAGGAGGCTGAGTGTCTGGCTCACCCCATCTCCTTTCCCAGCCCTTCTCCAGGACATGTCATGTTCACAGAAGGAAGCCCTCAGACCTGCTCATGGTGTTCCCATCAATAGACCTGATGGTTGAGCATCTGCTCGTCTGCTCATTCATTGTGTTCAATGAATAAACTTTTTATTTATTATCTGCTCTCCTGAGATATCTATGCTTCTTAGCATAGATAAACCCTATGTTCCTAGACAAGACTTCCAGTTGGATGTCACTCCCTCCCTGGCTAGATTCGAACCATATTGTGGGAATGGCACCCGTAAATACTGGCCAGGAGGGGACCTGCACTCTGAAGAGACAATTACTGCTTGGTGCCCTGCTCCAGACTGATTTCCTACACTCTTCCTTCCACTGATCAGCAAAGTTACCAGAGTCTTCTCATGCCCATCCCTGGGTTGATGCTCCTTGCAGTTCCTGTGTCCTTCCACGGCGTCAGTGGCCAGTGGATCTGGGACACGGTTTCCAAAAACTGGGCTGCCAACTGTTCTGCTGGTTGAAGTTTGACATCTAGCTCACGCGAACCTCTCTGTTATGCCGTGAGCATTCCGCTTCTCAGTGGTACACAAAGAAAATTCAAGCATTTTATGGAAAAATAAATGTGCTCTCATGGATATGTATAAAATTGCCCAAGTCTGTGCGGGGAAACTGTGTGTTTTCTCCTCTTTGGACTTGCTCCTTCCACCTCCTAACACGTGGAACAAATGTCTCCTTTGGACTGTGATGGGGTAACTTGGAGAGGTCGGCAGAATTGCTGCAAACGGACCCTGGACTGGTTTTATTTTTCTATTGAACCTTGATGGAAACGCATGCACAGCAAGTCAGGGCCTGTCCCTTTTCCTTTCTCCTTTCTCTCTCTCTCTTTTTTTTTTTTTTTTTATTTCTTCCAGGAGTGCTGATGATAAGNGAAAAGCAATGTCTAAATCTTCTTAATGGTGTTTATGCAAGCAGTTTTGCTTAGCTGCAGTCCCTGCCACCCCCTCCCCCGTCCACCCTCCCCTCCCATCTTCCTGCTAATATCGCTGCTTCATTCCTTTCCCTGTTGGCTATTACTATGGACTACAGCGAATCTAAAACTAAATAATCCCCTTAGTGTCAAGTTTTCTGGGCTGAGCAAATAAATCTAACCAAATGCATTATCTAGGTAGAGGAGGCTGTTGTAAGGGGGAAAAAAGATAAAAGCTATTTTACTTTAAGGCAAAGAGTAAAACCATCATTTTTCAGTCTCATTGTACTTTTAAAGTTTTTTTTTTATTTTATTTTAACTTTACTGTTCAATCCTTTTCTCTTTCCATTGTAATTAAAAAAAAAAAAAATGCAGCAAAGCTTCTGATTTCAAGCATTAAAGAGAGGGAGAAAGACCCCAGATAAGGTGCCATTCAAATCCCCCTCTCAGACGGGTAATTCTGATCAGGCAGTAAAGCGGTCTAAATAAATAAACCCTTCCCCACTTCCCCTTTCCCGGGGGAGGGGGGACGAAGGATATTAGAAAACTCATTTACGGGAGGAAGAGCACACGGCAGATCTGCATGTTGCAGGATAAGGTGGAGAGGTCTGTGGTGGCTTTGCCCTACCTCGAGTTCATGAGCCGGTGGCTCACAGGGACAGGACGGCATCTGTCCCTGTCTGTGGTGGCAAAGAAATCTGATCTTCAGCACGGTTCAGCCTGCTTTTGGAGGTAGGGCTAACCCAAACAGGGGGACAAAGTGCTTCAGACCTGGAGAACTGTGTGCCTAACTCACATTTTCATTTGATTTCTGGGTGTCTGAAAGCGCAAGCAAAGCCACTCAGCTATGAGCCAGCTATTCTCTTCTGCAAACCCAGGGCCAGCACCAGCCAGTGGAACCTCATTGGATTCGCACCAGCCAAAAACCTGGCCAACGTTGTCCCCGTAGCTGCTGGCACTCACACGTGAGGCAGGTTTGCTCACCTCTGCCTTTCTCGCCAGCCTTCCCTCTCTTCCTGAGGTCTATGTATGTGGTCTGGGGAAAGGATGGAGGCATCCTCTGCCCCACAGTCCCTCTGGACACCAACCTTGTGAATTGTTTGCACGCATAAACACCATAAACGACCCAGTGCTGGCATCACTTATCTGAATTCATCCTTTCCCATATTGGTTCTTTTCAAATGCAGACCAGATTAGGAAGCTGCCTGGCATGGCTTTTGCAAAATCAGAACCTGACTCACACATTTCTGTAAAATAAAAGCTCTCGCATTTTGGCGTACGTAAGTGAAAAACCAAACAGGCTGCTGATTTTGGATCCATATTCTTGGGGAAGGGCAGAAAGGTCTCAAGCTCTTGGAGCTAGATGCTCTGACAGTGTGAGGTGGTGTTCCTTTCACATACCTCCCCTGGCCAAGGTCTGCCCTCTCCCAGTTCAATGCTTTTTTCCCCATTAGAACTTCAGTTTTAGAATAATGAAGTCAACGGCTTTTTTTCTGCATTTGGTTTAATCCCTTCGCGTACGTTTTGGGTTCCCCATCTCTGTAGCCAGCCTGCTGAGGTGATCTGCTCTTAAAATCCATTAATCTTTAAATTTCTGCTGGTTTAGATGGGCAGATACTACTGTTTGAAACTGATTCCTTGCCTCTTTCTTTTCCCTTACGATTTTTTAGACCTCTCTAGTTTAGAGATAAAACCCCAGGAAGAAGAAGAGAGGGTTTGTTCTATCAGTCCTTTGTATAAATCTTCTCAAAAGAAGTAAAATCTCAGGCACTGCTCACATTGAAAAAAAAAAAAAAACAGTAAAGACCACTTCACTGCATTTTGGGGATCAGGATGAGCAATAGACGTCACAAGTAGTCACAGACCAGCTCTTGACCTGCTGTTGGTCCACAGAGCAAGGACACCAGCTGAGGACCAAGCTCAATCAATTTGCAATACAATGGCACAAGCATCTTGCTTATTTTATTCTAATTCTCTTTTAAACATCTGCACAAAACTGCCTGCCTGGCTATGGATGAACTCCAAAAGTTGAGGAAGAATTGCAATTAAATTATAGAAGATCATGCTGGATTACCCACCTGCCCTAAGATATTCTGCAATTTGTTCCATGGCGTCATCCAGCACTTCTGTCCCCTGGAAAAACACCACAAGCGAGTAGATTCATGAGCACATTATTTTCTGTGAAATCTGGCTTCAATTTCTGCCAGTATTAACAATCATTTCTGGGACCTACGGCCATGTCAAGAGTGCTCGAGTAAGTTCCTGCAAAGGACTGCAAAGGACTGCAAAGTCCTAGTAAGTGTGTGCTGATACACACTAAGTTTCCTGCATTGCCACAAGGTATTCAAAACTCTTGTAGAGTTTCATGCTATGAAAATGGCCTTGTCCACTCCTCATATGAGTGTTTTGCCTGGAGTGTCCTCCTATACAAATGATTGTATCTCAGGAGCATCCCTATGAAACAATCAATGACTTTTCAAATAAAGTTTTGGTGGTGGTTTTTACTCACTCTATTTTTCTGTGCAGATAGGCATGACTGACTGTGAGATCTGCCTACTCCTGAAAAGGAGAATTTAACCAAAACTGCTGTCCCATCCTATTGTCCACAACTGTCCCCTTCCTACTTTGGAGAACCTAGAGCCCCTTGCTAGTCATCCTGAAGACATAGCATCATGGGTTGCATCCTCATGCAGAGCAGGGTTAATCTTGATTTAGCTACCGCGCAGACAGCAGTGCTACTTCACAGGGCTTCCTAAATTTCTTTTTTAACAGTGCTTTCTCCTCTGGGCTCAATGTCTTGGCCTCTGCCACAGTGTTTGCCTACCACCATTGTGGAGAGCTTTTTCTTATCCGCAGTTGAATTTCACCTTCTTGTAAATTGTATCTGTCAACTCTTGCCCCTTGGCTGGGCCGCTGTGGTGACTGGTCCCACCTTCTTCGTAAACCCCCGTTAGGCAGTGCAAGGCAGTAACTACATCTCTCCATTCAACTCTTCTCCATATTGAGTAAATCCAGCTCCTAGTCACTGCTCGAGTCATGTTCCAAAGCCCACCTGGTGGCTCTTGGCCAGGCCCTCTCCAGTTTGACAGTCTTCTGGTTTGTACGAGGGAGCCCAACAGAGTCCTCAGCACTCCAGGTGTGACCACACACAAGACACAAAAAAAACCATTTCCCTTGCCTTGATGGCTGTGCTGCTGCTGCAACTACCATGCAGTTAGACTTCATCTCTGCAAGGGCACGTGGCTGACTCTTCCTCAACTTGATGTTCCTCAGGACCCCCAGTCCTTCTCACCAGACCTCTTCCAGAGTGCTGTGGCTGGGAGAGGAGCACCTCCCGTCCAGTCCTTGGTGTGAAAATTCCCATTTGCCAACGAGACAACCTGTCCAGGGGCCCTCAGCCCCAGCAGAGTGCTTAATCTCTTGCTTTCTCACTACATTGCCATCTTCCTCCTAAGCAGAGGATGACAATTGCTTTCCACCATTTTCCTGTTGTCCAAGCACCTGCTTGAAGTTTAAGGAGTTGTGCAGCAGAACATCACATCTTACAGAAACAGAAGTGTTAGGGAGGTTTTCTGTGCCCACCCTGGGACTTAGAGTCAATCCCGATGCTTTCCAGAAGTTTCACATTTGTGGTTCTTGCCTGATGCTCTGTCATTCGCTTCCTCTGCCTCTTCCTGTTTTATATAAGGCTGAATCACCGTTGTCTACCAGGATTCTCTGCCAGATGACTGGTCCTGGGTCGGGGCCAGGGGCATGGAGCCAGGATGAATTCAGCCTTTCGAACGACGTTTGGGATTTCTGTGCCCAAGCCTGGAGGGTTTGGGAAGAGGAATAGGACCAGGAGCCAAGCAGAGACAACACAGCTCCTGGGACATGAGGCAGCAAGAGCAGGGAGTAAAATTTGATATGGGTGTTTCTTAACAGCGGGTTTGGTTGAATCAGAGGAGGCTGTCTTCCAGCATGGCCCTGATTGTATCTCTTCACCAAACAACTCTTCGCTGTCACAACTATCTCCTCAAAGCTAGAAAAGAGGTCTTCCCTTCTGCATGGGAATGCCCTTTTGCAGTTTAACTGTCCTTTTGTCCTCTCATGGTCCAGAAACAAGCAGGTGGAACTGATGCAACTTTTGAAGTGCCACCATCAAGCTGTGCTTATTGCTCTTACATTTAGGGGGGTTTGTTCCTTTTGGTTCACACAGAGGAGCAGAAATGGTTTGTCCAGATCCCTCTGGTTATGAGTCCCAAAGGTGCCTCTTCTCTTGGAGCTCAGACACACTTGCATGTCATCATGGTGCAACAAGTAGCTTCATGCCACATTGTCCCTGACATCTGACTGTGTGGTCTCCTACCCATTGACAAACCCAAGATGTGTTAGCCCAAGGGGAGAGATGGGGAAGTTGAGGCAAAGGCAGCAGGAGCACGTGGCTGGAGGGCACATGGATGGAGGATGCCGGGATGTAACTGGCAGTCATTGTATCACAAATCTAAGCACAGGGTCGGCCAGTGACCAACAGAAGACTAAACATTTATATGCTGTTAATGACATCGTCAATAAACTGCATGCTTCACAGGTTTACACTGTGACTTATCAGCCCTTGGTGACATAATTAAGATTGGTAGGTTGCCCTTTTCTTCATAAAACAAACATTTCCTCACTTCAGAACCTTTGCCAGATGTGTCCTTACCCTTTTTAGGAACCTAGTGAGTGTATTTTCCCTGTCTCCTCACAGTTTGTTTGAGAGCCATGCACAGACTGTTGCCATCTTGTGTTGTTTTCCTTATTACCCCCACTTTGTCACTTGGCACCCATTTAACTGCCAATGCCTCAAGCAACTTCACCTCTTTTGCTGTTTTGTGACGCTCTTCTGCTCTTCTGTGCACGGAAACCTGACTACAAAAAGGTGCGTTGCTTCTAGGCAAATCTTTTCCCTGGCATGTGCTACTCTTTGGCATCCAGCCCTGCCCATCACTCTGCAGGTGGGGGATGCCAGGATCACAGAATCACAGAACCTTCATGGTTGGAAGGGACCTTTGAGGTCATCGAGTCGAACCATACACACACACACACAAAAAAAAAACCACCAACCCCAACAATCTCGGGCACGAGAACATTCCCTGAATTGCCACCTCTACACGTTTCTTAAATACCTCCAGGTATTTAAGTCACCATCCCAGAGGTGGTGACTCCCCCACCTCCCTGGGCAGGCTGTTCCAGTGCCTGACCACCCTCTCAGTGAAGTAATTCTTCCTAATATCTAATCTAAACCTCCCCTGCCCCAACTTCAGACCATTTCCTCCAGAGGCAGCTCTCCCTGCGCCTCCCTCTTCAAGCAGCAGCATCAAGGAGGGTTCACAGCTCCGCTCAGCCCACGGAGAAGAGCAGGAGAATTGCTCCCAGCCTTTCCTTGCAATCTGGGTGTATTCCCCTCCTGTGGCGTCTGTCGAGCAAGCTGCGACTAGACAAAGATTTCCAGCCTCGCTGCACCAGATCTTGGCCTCTGCCAAAGTCAGCTGAGTTTGCTCCCACCATTGTTCTCCACCACGCCATTTACCCAGAGGTTTGTTTCTGTCTATCAGCTCTTTACGCTGCTGATTGCCCCAGGTTCCTAACAGTTTCTGAACTGGTGACGGATGACAAACGTGAGAAAAGCCTGCTAACAACATGGGACCTTCTTAAATCACACTGCCAGCTTTCTGTCACTGCAGCATTCCAGGGCTGGGAGTGCGTGATGGCTTTGACCTTGATTATATTGATGATAATCCATCTGCACAAACACTATGTGTGTGTGTATATATACACACACACACATATATATGTATATATGTGCAGAAAAAAACGAACCGCATTTTTCTTTACATGGTCTTTTAATGCCACAGGAATATGGTGTTGAAAAGGACCATTTCTGCCCATTAAATTGGTGTCTCTTCATTTTATCCGTTTTATAGTCTCTTCTATTTCCTTCTTTTTTTTTTTTCTTTTTTGTTTTGTTCCCTCCCATGACTTTTGAGCCTTTTTTGGGAGGCTCTTCCAGAGTATGGATCTTCTCATGGTCACTGATTTCCTTCCTAAATTTATTCATGGGTATTTTATATTGCTTTGCTCTTGTGCCAATGCTGCCCTTGGATTGGAGCAACTCTTTCCTCTCTCTCATGTTTAATCCCCTGATGTATTTCCTGCGTATTCCCCCAGTTTCCCTTTTACTAGAGCAACCAAGCCAAGCTCTTTCTGCCTTATGTGTGGCACATGTTTTTGTCCCCTTGCTTGCTGTCTGAGCCTCATCAAGCCATGGTTCCTGATGCGCTCATCTTTTCCCAACAAGGGGTGAGTGGAAGAGCTGGCCATTTTCCCAACGAAGACTCAGTGGTGCAGAGCACCACAGCACGAACACTTTCCTCACTCCACTGGAAACGCCTTGCCTGAGACATGAGTTGCATTTACTTTCATACCTGTGCCTCACATCAGCACCACAGCTCTTCTTGCCATCAGACACCAAACTGAGTTCCTTCTCCCTGTGCATCCCACCACAAAGTACATCGCTGCCTCGCTGTCCTTGACTTTGCCCCCTTTTCTGGCCACAAGACCCATACCTGTCACCCAGGGCTGAGTGTTTGGTGCCACATTTCTAATATCTTTGGACATCCTCCATCTTCTTCTTTCAGGTCATCACCGGACCATTGCTCAGCTGCAATCCTGGCTCTCAGTCTTGAGAGTATTGTACAAAGTCAAGACTCAGTCCCAATCTTTCACCTGATCCTGTGGCTCAGTAGTTCCCTGTGCCACCTCTATGCATCTGCCCACATTTTTTCTTGCCCTTCTCGAGATGAGTATTCTCCTTAGCAGTACCAAGGTTGTCGTTCCAGCTCAGCTATGCTGGATCTCACTTCACTTGGTTCATGTGAACCTTAGAGATAATGATTTTCCCCACCTCCCTACACCTGGGTGAAGCGATTAGTAATTACAGGCTCTAGCATTACTCACGCATAGCCTCTGGCATATCTCCTGGGTCTGTAAGGTGATGCACCACAGGGAGTGCACAACACAGCAGCCTTTGTTCCCAGATGTTGGTGGTGTGTTTTCCCCCCTTGTTTCCTCTCCAAGGGCCGTTCACTGAGCTGGCAATGCATCAGTGAGAGCTCCAGGAGGTAACGTGTCTGCAGAGACAGTAATCACCAAATGACTTTGCCACAGCACTGCAATAATTCTCAGGTCCATGGAAACTCCTTAACAATATGTCTCACTTCTTTTCACGTTGTATACAGGATGTGTATGTGCATGTATATGTGGATGTATATGTGGATGCACATCTCATTGATGTTCCTAGGTAGCTGGGCTGGTTGTCCCACACTGACTGCCGAGCACACTGCACACCCAGCAGCACCATTTCCAAAATAAATCATCAGGCTGGGATGACCTCCAGCCATCGTCACACCGAGACATGAGGTCCCTTTTCAGATAGAGAAGGAAAGGGACATACTCTCACTGCGTCTGGTGACACCTCTCTGTGCTGAGCCAGGGGACTGCCCCCCACCCTGGGGCAAGACCCCAGCCTTTATTTGGGAAATTGCATCTATGTTGCATGTACAGTTTGTGTCCTGCTTTATCCTAGGTGCCTACTGTTGGGGACGTGGTGGCTTACCTTCTCCATAAAACACCTCCTCAGTGGTAAGCTCTTACACGTTCTTCAGGACATAGGACCAAGCAACAGCTCATGGCAGGTTTCAGATCCACCCACAGCCAGGAAGAGCTTCCCAGGGAACAAACAGATGTAGAGAAAGTCTCAGAGCTATTTTATTTTGTAAACACACCAAACCATTTTAAGAATAAATGACATTCATAAAAAAACTCTGATTCCACTGAATGCATTCCTCCTCCTTAAAATTTTAACCTGAGGAAGCCCAAAAGCTTTGCGAAAGGCGCGCAGCACATCTTCATTAAGATAAAGCTGCCACCAGGCCGAGGGGGAATAGCAAGAATTACAACTCATTCAAAACACTCTGTGCTACACAGGGAGGAGTTTTGGCCAGAGACGTGCTGGAAGACGTGCGCGATGGAGGACTGCAGCAGCCGTTCCGTGGAGGACACGGGTCCCACTTCGGCATTTGTAACTCCTCCCGTGTCAAACGCACAGAAGCCCTGCGAAGTTTCGCAATTAGTCACTGAAGGGTTCAGGCTCATTTGAGACAGATCAAAGCATTTCATTTCCACGCCATTCAGTGGCATTGTTTACAAGGGAATTTTTAAAACATGGAAGAAAAGTGGGTTTGGGACATAAAGTGGACGGGTTTCCTTCTCCGAATGCAAAAGCCAGACCTCCCGAGATTGTCACAACTTTCCTTCTGTGTTTTCCTCTCCTAATTTAGTTTTTGATAGAATGAGTGCAGCTTTTGAAGCCTGTGAGTGTTGGAGTCAGCATGATCACCAGTGAAAAAAGAAAAAAAATCTACGTTAAGTAAATCTAATGGAAACCATAGAATATACACAGCGGTGAAGCTGGATGCGGCAGTTCTTCTCACCCCTTTCCGTAACAGAAGGGTAAAAGAAAAATGATATAAATAATGCAAAAGGTATTTATTTGCATGCAGGGTCCAGTTTTTCTGAGGAATTGTTAGATGTGATCTAGGCCAAGAGTTTAGTGGAGTTCAAACGAAAACTAGCTTTTTACACGGGGAAAGGGTAGTGATTCAAGGAGACCCTTGGGGATAGCCCAGATGCCGCTCCTTCCCTGGCACAGCTCAGACCTGCCTGGAGCATCTCAGGAGTGGGACCTGAAAGCTTTGCCCCACAGCACTGTGCAGTCCTGATTTATCCAAAGAGCTCCAGACACTCCTTAAACAAATTCCTGTGTGTCACGCTGAGGGACTGAATGTTTGCAGTCATCAACTTTGCTCTCTAATCCGCACACTTCCAGCTAAGCATCCAGGGGAGGACTCTTGCCCAAAGAGGAAAGGCTGTAGGAGACCACGGCTGGGGTTTGCCAATGGGGACCCAATGAGCGGAAAAAGCGGGGAAGGGGTGTGTGTGTTGGGGGGTGCTGGAAAAAAAGCAGAGGTATTTTTAAGATGCTGATTTAGAGTGCTATTAAAAATGCTGCCCACATAGCCTTTTAACCCTCAAAGATATCAGATAACTTTTTTTTTTTTTTTTTTCCTGCGATGAGATGAAGTGGCTGTCATTATCTGCGAAGGTCTGTATCATATTGGAATCTGCCGGTGCAGGTCAGCGAGTCCGTGGTGTTCTGGTCCCAGCTCCAGCGCTGAATTACATTTCCCGGGCACAATGGCTGCAGAATGGGTGGGTGCTTTGTCATTTAAACTGCATAAAGAGGCAGAAATTGATTTTTATTGTGGATCTTCATATCTAATAAAGCTCTGAGGGGCTCTTTTCTTCTCCGATTGAATGGCCATTGAATGCTTTCAATCTAGTTCTGTGTTTCATGCCTAAACTGAATAGTGGCAGGAGGAAAATAGATGGGGGGAAGAGAGGCCAAGTCACTTTCCAGATTGAAAAGGATACAGAAGAGAAATAAATAAATAAATAAAATAAAATAAAGTAAAAATGAATCAGAAAAAAAGAAAGCCATTTAAGTGGCAGGGGGAACTTTCCCCATGCAGAGGAAAAATTGCTTTGTGCAAGGCGCACGCGCGTGGCTGTATCTGCGGCTGCGTGCACGAGGACGTGGTTGTGTGTTGGTGTGGAAAGACATGGGACTCAACGAAATGTGACCAAGGGATCCTGGTGTTACCTGCACCTCCATTCTGTGCTTTGGGAGTGGAAATTACTGGCTCCCTGTTCAAGACATATTCATACTGTACATCCCAGAGCTGTCCTGCGTGTGTTGCACCTCAGTAACTAGTATTTTGCTTAGGCTGCTATGAAATGGGAATGACTCACTTTATGTTGACATTAATTAGAGGAGAGATTGGTTTAGAATACAGTGTTTTTTAATGTAATTAGTACCTCGTTCATCACGTCCTCCTCAAATCAACAAAGAGACAACAATACCTAATGGCTTTTCAGTTACTCTTTGATATGTATTGCTCATTTAGTCCTGTTCCCCTTGGGAAACTTCATCACAATTAACAAGGCCAGTAGCGTTTGCATTAATTGGTCGTGCTGATGGTCTGATCTAAGGTCCTAAGGAGTCCTCCTATAGCATTGCAGACCGTGGTCAGACACTCTTGGGAGCGCTGCCTAATTGAATGTTGAGTCTCTTGATTGTTACACCCGGGAGAAATAGTCATTGCCTGCTCGTAAGCCCAGCCTTTGAAGCAGCAGTCCATGGGATGAACAAAAAGCTCTCCTACAGCCCCTACAGGACCTGGAAAGAGCATCACGAAGCAGCTGACCTCACTGGGATGCCCTCCGCTCCATACCACCAAACTGGACCTTTTCTTCTGCTCGCCTGCACCTTCAAGTTTTTTGACTTCAACATGTGAACACTGAGCTCAGAGGCATCAAGATGTATTTCTTGCATGGTCATTCTTATTGTTTTCAGTATGCATGTGTGATCTGAATCATGCTCTTGTACCTTCACAGCTAGCACTGGATGTCCCCTCCAACGCAGGCTGGTGCAGATGTTAGCAGCTCCCCAACCGAAACCACGGGGAACCTTTTATGTTGAAGAACACATTTGGATTTAGTTTTCTTGCAGCCATCCAAAGCCCTGCCATAGGTGTCTGTCTTCTTAACTGCGGCAAAATTGTGGTCATGAGAACTACAAACTCATGAGGAATTCTGGACTTGAGGAAATGTAAAACTCTGAAGGTCTTCAGTTTGATCCATGAAGGCATTCAGCATCCCTGTCCTTCCTTGCATCTAAGGGCACTAAAACCTCACTGAGAGCCTACTGAAATGACCAGTGCCTCCTCAGAGCCATTGCTGAGCTGCTGGTTATGGTGCTCAGGAGGACAGTGGGCCTCCTGGCAGCCCATGGATGCTCATATTTCCATTTTGGTAAGGCCTCTCTCACATACACCTCTGGTTGCTTTATTCTCAGCACATAAAGGAAGAGAAGTGGAAGATGAAAGCTGGATCTTTTCTCTCCAGTCCTGGAGAAGAACAGAAGATAACTTTAAAAGTTAAACAAAGCAAACCTCCCACTGGATACATGACTCCTTCCCTGCACACTTCCTTCAGGAAAGAGATTTTCCTTAGGCTGCTATAAAACGGGAATGACTCAGTTTATGCTGAGATTAATTAGAGGAGAGGCTTTCAACGTCGTTTGGCTTTTCTTCTACCTGTTTCATCACCCTTAGAAACCCCCTCCAAATAGCTTTGGAGGTAAGCCCCAGGCAGCCAAAGGAATGCAATAAAAATTAGGGTGGTTACAACTTTAACTTCTCTCTGAAAATCTTAGAGCAAACCAAGTTTCTCAGAGAGTGGGAGATGGAAAACTGCCGAGAAGTGTTTGTCCTTGTCCCATCCTGTTGCAGACGCCTCAGCATGAACCATTGTGAAAGACCCTGCCCTTCCTAGCACTGAGAATTAGCTTTTTGGAAATTGTGACCCAATAAGGAGATCTCAAGTGAGGCACCTAGGAAAAAAACCAAACAAAACAACAACAACAACAAAAAAAACTAACAAAAATTGTAAGTTGTCGGTACAAATCCTGTTTGTCTTTGCCAGGAGCTCAGAACAATCTTGAAACACCTTGGTGATCCAGAAAACCAAGAAAATGCCAGGCTGTATTCAAAAAGAGAGAATAATACTGAAAACGCCATAATGGAATTACAGAACTGCATGATACAGCTTCACCCAGAATAACGTTTTCTATTCTGCCCTCCCTGCCTCCAAATGCAGACACATGAAAGGTCTAGGGGAGGGCAAAGGAAATTATTAAGGGCACGGAAAGACGTCCATGCAAAGAGAGATTAGAAAGATCATGGCTATATAATTTAGAGACGACACGAATAAGAGAAGCCATGATAGAGATATATAAAATAATTTGCCTTTTTTCTGGTTTGCAGCACTTTTGTGAACGCAGCCTGCACTGGTTTTCCTTCAGCTCCATGCAGGACTCAGATGCGCTTGGCAAGCAGGAAAACAAACATCATGGAGCTGGAGAGGATTCTCCAAGAGCCTAGGGTATGGAGTGTTATTTGAGACTGAAAATTAGTCATTTTAAGTAATGTTGTCCTTCTTCTGATCCTGGACGCAAGGACCCTTGTATAAAGGAGGAAACTTCTCAGGAATCCCTGCCTTTTGGTTCCCTCGGGAAGGCTTAACTCAAGAGGAAGCCTCTTCACCCTATCCAGATATCAATAACAGTATTTTCATCACCTCCACACCTATGTTACTCTTATTTTTCTTTATACCTGCTTCTCTGGGGACAGGGTCTCACCATCTTTGGTGTGGCAGTACTAGTCATCCATGAACATCTCAGCAAAATAAGGCAGCCCCCTTCCCTTCAACTAGCTTTGTGGCTAGGACGTCCCAGCTCTAACATCTCATGTTGGAGACCTCACTTTCTCCAAAACTTCTGGTGGGTTTAATGAGGCTCACTGCGACCTGCTGTCGTGTTAAGTTCATGTTGCTACTAAATAGGGCTGCATGGAAAGCACCATGTGTTCCTGCAGAAGATCTCCTCTTTCACACCCCGTCAACCTCTAAAGATCCCACGCAGTCTTTGTTCTCAGCCCAAAGCAAGGATGAAAGTGAAGCTTTTGACCTGGAAATTGTCTTTCACTGGGGACAGTGAAATTGTCTTTCACTGGAGACCCAGTGGGTCTGTCTCCCTTCCCAGAGGGAAGGTCTGGGAAGCGTAAATGCTCTGGTAACTGTTTCAATAAAGTGTTTTAAAGAGAATGTGAACTATGGAGGGATACAAAAAGGCTCGTGTGCCTGAATACTTGTCCATTTCTTCCAACTGTACTGATTGGTCTAATAAAAGGTTATTAGATCTCTCTATACAAAGTTGCCTCTATTCAAGAGGGAGCACTTCTGACACTTATGATACCATCCAAACTCCATGCCTTTCAAAACACTAGTCTTAGAGAAAGACTTACCATCTGAGGGCCAGAAGGGAAAGAGGGAAAAAAAAACCCAACACAGCATACAACAAAGGTACAAAGAATAGGTGCAACACAGGTGCAAGTAAGAATGATCAAAATTAAATGGTGAGATTCCAGATGGACTCAAGAGACATAAATACCTCGTCTAACCTCAACGCACAATGAGTCGCCGGGGACAGAAATGAAAGCAGAGATCAGCTGGGTGCCAAGTAGTTTGTTCTCAAGTTTCCCCCGAGGAGGAGAGAGGTCTCCAGCACTTAACAGAACAGTTTCTGTTTGCTTCGGGTTCTGCCAAGGTCCAGAATTAAAAAGTCCAGGACGTTTTGAAAAGCTGGTGGGAGCAGCAGAGGTCCTCAGAGTGCAGGATCATGGCTGGGTTTGGGAGGAGATGCAATACTGAAGGGATAGTCATGAGAGCAGGGTCTCCCAGTGAGCCTGGGAAGAGGGAATGACAGTCAGGGCTTGGGGTGACTATGAAATCGAACTTACTGCAATTTCACTTGTATACACGTCTGAAAACAAGGTGGTATTTCTCAAGGCAGATTGTTTCCAAATATCAAA
>VXAK01008091.1:64964-83333 GCA_013399435.1 Arenaria interpres
AATACTTAAAGGGTGGGTGTCAGGAGGATGGGGCCAGTCTTTTTTCAGTGGTGCCCAGGGGCAGGACAAAAGGAAATGGGCACAAACTTGAACATAAGAAGTTCCATCTAAACATGAGGAGGAACTTCTTCACTTTGAGGGTGGCAGAGCCCTGGAATGGGCTGCCCAGGGAAGTGGTGGAATCTCCTTCTCTGGAGACATTCAAACCCCACCTGGACACGTTCCTGTGGTACCTGCTCTAGGTGGACTGGCTCTGGCAGGGGGTTGGACTAGCTGATCTCCAGAGGTCCCTTCCAACCCCATATCATTCTGTGATTCTGACAGTTCAGTGTTGCTCTCTTGACTCCCCAGTGTCATTTTGCAGTAAAGTCTGGGACAGGAGGATGGGGTCCAAGCCAGAACCCACAACAAGCTGGAGCCCACACAATATTTCAGGTCTAGCTAATATTTCCTTACCAAAACAAGATCCAAGCAGTTGAAAAGACCATCAAGGAATATCCCAGCAGACTCACAGCTGAAATAGCAACCCTTTTCTACAGCTTAAAAAGAAAGACAAATCAGGTCGAACTGAGTCTACCCTGAACGAGGAGCAAACTTGCCAAAAGAGCAGCTGGGGCAGGTTAGAGACATAATTGTAAAGTGAGGTGGTGCCCAAAAACCCAGGCCAGCTGGCCAAGAAGTTTATAAACTGTGTGGAGACAGCCGACTGTTGTTATGAGTTGCTAAATAGTATTCAATTAAAACATTCATGGTGGGATCTAGCATGTTTCCCGCTGAAAAAAAGCCGCAGAAGAAACAGAGAGGCAGAGCCAAAGCTGAAACAAACCCTTCCTTGAATACCAGGTCTTAACTCTAGGTTATGAGTCCTTTAAAAAAACTTAGCCTAGAGGATAAAAGTAGCTGCAAAAAGCCATCTTTATTTTTGTTATCCAATGTTTGCAGCCAGATGTCTGAAAAGCTGGGGAAGATGAAGGACACATGCTACTCTCCTGGGCTTTTTTTGACCAATGACCCCCACTGTAAGTGAGTCTGATCCAAGGGGAGGGTTGTGCTGAGGGTCAATTATCGGGAAGTTTCCAAAGTGCGGCTCTGTGGCCAAGGGCAGGCAGTGATAAGAGCTCCAGGTGAAGTGGTCAAAACCAGGCTGAAATGAGTGATAGCGACGGTGAGAGCTGCAGATTGCGACCCCATGACACCAGTTGAGTTTGTCAGGCTTAATGCGGTGCAGGGATTTTCTCTGTTTCTCTCTGAAGTATCCTCCCTTGTTTGCAGCATCACAGACAGGTGTCCCTCACCCTGGATTTTTCTGACTCCCTGTCAAAGCAAGATTTATTCACGGGAGTGGGTTTTGCCATGGAAAAATAAATGGCGGCTTCTTCCTATAGGGATATGGCCAGTCTGTGCCTGGTGAAGGCAAATCCTGCACGCAGCTCCTGGAAGACCATGTCATCTCCATCTCCCATCAGTGCCCCAGCCCCTCTCCTGAGCCACCTCTCCATCAGAGGTATGCAATCCATTGCGTATGCAATCCCATACAATTTAGTATATTTTTATGATTAACTAGAGTGGATGCAAACCTTCACAGAAATTATGCAGGGTATGACTCACTCTTCCACTTTTCTTCTGCCTCGTAGCAGAGCACAGCGTGGTTATCTCAGAACAGATTTAGTGGCTTTAGTTCATTTTTTTTAACCATTGTGAGAGGCAGGATTTGGAGATGGGTGGCCTAGCACTCTGATCTGGTTGGACAAATCCTCTATTTCTGTGTGCCTATAGAGATTTTAGATCAGAAAAGTGCACAATACGTGGTCTTTTCATGCTGTCAAGGAGGTGGTGATGGGCATTATTAATGCTGCAATTCTAAATATGCCATACTTTCTGTATTGTTCATCTTGTATTTGCTTGTGGCAACACTTGTCTGCTCGTGCGCTCGTTGTTTTGGGGGTCAACGGTTTGGCTTTTTATCCTCAGAAGTGTTGACATCTTGGCTCTAACCGGGGTTCTGGCGACAGAAATCAGCTCCCTGGGTCTGCTGCGTTGTGGCTGTGGTTTCAGCCTTGTCCGGGTGGGTTTTCTTTTGCCATGAGCTCAAGCCTCTCTATTGCAGCCAAGGTGGGTTTTTTTCACCAGGACTCCCACTTGCAGCGCTCTGCTGGAGCATGTGTGGCCGCGGAAACTGTTCCTCATCTCTATTAAAAAATATTCAAAATGATGCAGGGAGCAGAAGTTTGAGTTAATTACAAATTATTCTCGATTTCACTAGCATTTTATTAACAAATCCACATTAATCCAGTATTAAAGCAGGGCGGGATTATAGGATTTCTCTCATCTGAAGCTTGGAGCAAGGGAAGTCTATAATAAACCTACCTATTCATTTGACACAAAGCTGTTCTATCAAATCTACCACAACATGTGCCCCCCCTCCCTACCCTTCCTTGCGACATATATATGCAATCCTATACAATAGAAAACAGTATATTTTTACTATTAAGTAGAATGGATACAAAACCCATCTGGGGTAAAAGTGCCTTTCCAGCACTTCTGGCCTTGAAGGCACTTTTCTGGCTTTCCAGGCTATGCAGGCGACCTGCTGGGGACATCTTCTCCCTGGTGGAGACCTGCTGGCTTGCTGCTTGCATCCATTTCCATCAGCAGAAGCGCTGACCCCGTAGCAACCTGTTTAACGGCACGCATTTGCTTAAAAGCCAGATGAGATCATGCAAAAGGATGCTTCCTCTGCAAATGGAGGCTCGCACCACGAGGTGGGACACACCAGAGGAAGAAAAGGATCTGAGCGCATTCGGAGAGAGCTGGAAGAAGTAAGATGGAAAAGCAGAACTGTTTCATCTTGATCCTGCCACGGTCCTCAAAATTGTCTCGAAACTTTTCACAGAAAGGAGCTAGCTAAGGGACCGAAATAGTTTGCTTCAAGATATAATCCTTTTAATAAAATGTAAGGGTCAGAATTTCGTGTTGGCAGGGAACATTTTGCTAAATAGGGCATGATGAGTTTGCTGTTCTGCTCCCGGACTGGTGGCTCGTGCTTGCGTGTCATAATGTACAATAAATGCATGAAATCGCCATCTCTGCTGGGGTTGGTCCAGGTTGATGAGTCTAAAGTGTAACAGCTCCTGAGCTGAAATTATTCTTCTTAATTTTATGGGCCTCTCTAATAAAAACGTTTCCCCTGGAAAAAAAAAAAAAAAAAACCAACAAACAAAACCAACCCAAAACAAAACAGAAAATGAAGAAAAAGTTCAGGTTTTGCAGACCTTTATTGTCTCATTCATGGGGATGCCATAAATACCTGAAACACTGAAACGGTTTCATTTTATACCTACAAAAAATATCTATTTTCCCACAGGTTTTTGGTGAAATTAAAAGGGGATTTGCTCATGGATAATTCTGCTGATTCAAAAAGCTGCATTTCTGTCTCAGAAATTGGCATTTTCAGCCAAGTCTCATTGCCATTGCTCTTTGCTTAGATGTGACAACAGGCTTGGGGCTGTGCAGAAATGAGAGTTTGAGCTCAGAAACGAGCTGCCTCCCAGACACATCAGCTGCCTGAGACACGCAGGTGATGGGGCTCGGGAACAGGCCTCCTTCAGAGCTATGTTGGGTGTTTTTTTTTAGTGTCTCTTTATATGACCTGCTGTCCAGGTCTGTTTTTCCATTAATATTTTTGAGACTAGCAAAAATGTGTTAGAGAAGAGAGTTTAAGCCTGTTCCCTCCTCAATAGCAGCTGTGCTTCTTTGGAAACTGAAAGACGGTATTTGATTTCTTGGCCAAAGTCTTTTGCTAGGCCCTGGGGTCTGGACCTACAGTGCTTGGTTCTTTGGTTGAAGATCCCAATGGCCACCAAGAGTTTTTTAGGGCCTTCCACCTACCAGCCCTTTGCATTCAGAAGACTAGTCCTTCTGTCTGTGACTGAACATCTCAGGGACTTTTTGGGTAGGTTACCCAGATGGTTACCTCCCTAGTGGAGTAAGGCTCATGGTCTTGCTGTCAAACTCCACTGGTGGTAAACCTGCTGTTGGCCTCAGCATCCTGCCCTTTCAGCAAGGCAAAGGCAGAGAGAAATGCTACCTCAGGATATCAGCTCTTGCTTCTGACTATCCCTGAGCAGGTGATCTTTGTGTGTCCGAGGTGCTCAGAGCCTGGCCAAGCACCGGCTCCAAGCCAGACTTCTTCAACGTTCTTGCAGAGCCAAAGGGAGAGGCATGGAGAAGTGGGCAAGAGTGCTGGTCACACCTGAGTGGCAGGGGAGCAGGAGGTGAATGCTGGTTGGATTTTAAGCAGAGTGGAGCACGTATCTTTGGGTGTCTAATTCCTGTGTGCTTTTCTGGTTTCACTCCATCCATGCTCTAAAGCAGACCCAGCCAAAGCCTGGGTTTCTGCTCCCCAGCTGGAATGTCACAAATCATGTCGCTGGTACCTGCAATCCAGGGATCCCTTAGTGACATTTGCTGGATGCATCTGGGCAGGCAATCACCGTGGTGCAAAGTGCGCCCTGTGCCAAGGCAACGATACACTGTGGATAACAGTGGTTTTAATTATTGCCTTTTTCCATGGCCAGGTTACAGTGGAAGTGCCACCACCCTTCAGAGTGTGGCTGGGGGCTGCTGTGAGGACTAGGATGTGGCTTTCTTTAGAAGACAATTTATTGTCTATCTGCTCACTGCCAGGTCTCTGCCATCTTCACTGCAGGCTCAGTGCTGGGAGATGGGGCCTCTTGGTGCTTTAATAACAGGCAATTTGGAGTACAAACAACCCTTTTGTGCCTGTCACGTAAGGAGCCCCCTGATAAACATGCCTGTGGAGGGAAGCTGACGTGAATATATGAGATTCCTCCTGTCCACAGCCAGTGCCAAGATCCTAGGCAAAATGCACCATCTGCATCAGGTCCTATTAAGTAAATTAATGTTCTGGAATTTTTTTTTAAATAAAAATGTAATAAAAAGAGAAAGAGCCCAAGGAACTTCTTTTACAAATTAGTCACGATTTGCAAGAAAAATGATGCAGTCAAGGGAGCTCCAGGACAACAAATGAGCCCAAGGCTGAAACATCCATTAAGCAGACCGCTTGTATCAAGAAGTTTCTTCTCTTCCACCTCAGCCCAAGCTCCTCTTTTGAGTTTTTTTTGGGGCACAGGTTGAGATACGGATGCAAACGCTCACTCATAGAATCATAGAATGGTTTGGGTTGGAAGGGACCTTAAAGATCATCCAGTTCCACCTCCTGCCCTGGGCAGGGACACCTCCCACTAGATCAGGTTGCTCAAAGCCCCATCCAACTTGGCCTTGAACCCCTCCAGGGATGGGGTAACCACAGCTTCTCTGGGCAACCAGGGCCAGGGTCTCACCACCCTCACAGCACAGAATTTCTTCACAATATCTAACCTAAATCCTCTCTCTTCCAGTTTGAAGCTGGTCCCCCTCATCTTATCACTACATACTCTTGTTAAAAGTCCCTCTCCAGCTTTCCTGGAGCCCCTTTAGGGACTGGAAGGGGCTCGAAGGTCTCCCCGGAGCCTTCTCTTCTCCAGGCTGAACGCCCCCAACTCTCTCAGCCTGTCTTCATAGAAGAGGTCCTCCAGCCCTCTGATCATCTTTGTGACCAAAGGTGCAGAAGGCAATGCTCTCCTAACTGACTCTAATCCTAATCTTGGAGCCAGAGAGGAGGCAGCAGCATCTAGAGGACCCACAGCATGTTTGCAGCTCAGCCCTCAGCTGCCTGGAGGAGCTGGGAGGGAAGGACAGACCTCACTGTCATCCTGGACATTGAGGACAACATGAGATCTGGGCCAGGAAAAGCAGCGGCATCTTCCACAGGACCCCATCTCACCAGCCATGAAGGAGGACTGGGGCACGATGCCCGTGGGGAACTGCTTGTCCCTTGCCAGTGCCACCCATCCTTTGTCTACCAGCCCACCCCAGGCTCCTCCTGAGCTCGCCGTCTGCACAGCCAGACTTACACCATTAAACACGTCTACACAACATGCAGTACAAGGCTTCCAAAAAGCCAGTCTCAAAATAACTTGCACTCTAATGCAAGCAGCAGACAAAGCTAAAGAAAAGCAGAGGAGCAGGCACCCTTCAAGCTAAAGCATGTTATTAAGGAATATTCCTTTTTTGAAGTTTGTTGATTTTATTTTTATCATATTTTAGCACAAACCCTTTTCATGTTATAAATTAAGTAACTGCTGCAGAAGGGTTATGTTGGATTTTTTTTTAGATGCATTTCCTATAGAGAGATTTTTAAAGTTTCCAGTACAAAAAAAATAAATAAAAAAAATCATGGAAAGCTGTGTTGAATTATGTGATACATTGAAATTAAAATGAAATTCCAAATTATCTTGCAGTCAGGGGCTGATGTGGACTGAGTGATAATAAATAAAGGTTAAAAGGACATTGGCAAGTCTTTTTTCATGGCTTTCAATTTTTCCCCTCCCTGTTGTTTGTAAAAACCTCTTAGAAGATTAAAAATAATATTTCTTTCCCTATTGATTTTTTTTTTCTTTTTCCACATTTGAAAACAGCATTTATTTATTTTCTGTGTTTCTAATGGAGCTGGGATTAATGTGGCTTTATTTGTTCTCTGCTTGGCTTGTACTTTCGCCTGGCGGAGGGAGGATGGGGAAGGGTGCTCGTTAGCAGGAGCCCAGCACCAAACGCCTCATCCAAGTTGCAGCCAAGGCCAAGGTCACCAGTAAATATTGTGACCCTGGGCCAGCCACCCAAAAAGCTCAGCTCATGTTGCTTGGGCAGCTGACGCTTCCCTGGTCCAAAGGCTCCATCCAGTTGTGTCCTGTGTTTTGAAAGGAAGAGGAGATGGCTGCCCACTTCTGAACAGAGGACTTAGGAAAATACGTGGTGGGAAAATAAGTCTAAGATCTGGGTGGAAGACTAGTCTTTGGCAAAATACCCTGCATCCGATGGAGGGTACACGTCTAATGAAAAATACCATTTTCATCCCGATGTGTGCTTGGATTCTGGAATTTGGGGTGAGTTCTGCTGGGATACGGGCATTTTCTCATCATTATCGATTTTTTTGAGGGGGGGGGGAGAGGTTGGCTTTTTAGGGTGGCGAAAGGCAGGATTTGAAGGCATTTTAAACGTTAAGACTTTACCTAATTGTGTAAACTGTAACAGATATTGCAGTCTGTTAACTGGAGGGGGAGGATTTTGGTGCAGTATATGTTAAACTATTTGAAAATGCACAGGCAACAGAAAATTGGGATAGTTATATTACTCATCTAAGCACTCATGACACTTTAAGACAAAGAAATTTATACATTTAAAAGGGGTGTATTATGCGTGCCAGCAAGGATGGTTGATCATGAAAGTACTTAAAGACGTTTTCCAACTAAGTTGTAGGAAGAGAATAAAATAAAAACTCATGCACCATAATGCTTTTGGCTGAAGAGGAGGGACTCTGGGCCCTGCACAGGCTGCTCACACCTCCCCGGGTGCCGATGTCGCCCTTCCAGCTGGTGAACCCTCCCATGAAAATGCCATGGGAGGTGAAAGTTGGGCACTAGCTTAACAAGTTTCAGCTCGACAGATTTTGGTAGGTCAACCAGCTGCCTGCAGAAAGAGAAAATTCCAGGAAAGATTATTTTCTTTCAGCATATTTCATCAGACTAGGGATAGATTTGTTTCTGGATGCCATGCTTCAGGTATATATTTTTTAATGTATTTAAAATATTAAAGATATAATCCTATATCTCTGTGGTAGAAGTTCAATTAAGCTCAGATTTGGCCTTACCCATTGATAGTGAGGGTCAGTTCACGGAAAACGGCAAGTTTTAATAAAGGCAGTAGACAACTCCTCAATTAAATATTTGGTGAGATCATTCAGGGTGAGCAAAGCCTTCCACGCTTCTTCGCCAAGGTTTCCTTCTCCTGTCCTTTTACTCCAGAAGGCAAGGGACCACATCATCCCTACTGCCCCTGACCCTGCCCACAGACATTTTTCTGTTAGGAAGACAAATCTTATTTGAGGGGGAAAGCAGTTTTCTTTGGTAAATACCAATTTCTATTAATAAAAAAAATATTTTTGTAACAGGATATGTTTTTCAGTCAAGAAGACCTGTATCACTGGGTGGTGCTGGAGCTGTCTCACCTAAGGCCATGAGGATGTAGGATCTCAGAAGCACACTTGCCCACCTCTCCTACCAGACCAACCATCATGTTGCTGAGGACCTGGGCAGGCACTTGAGGACCCTTCACAACCCTCTTCTCAGAGGTGTTGTGAAGGCAAACACAACTGCAGACAGCATGGCGAGGACTCCACCAGGGGATAAGCTGGTTGGACTTTGGGGCTCAAACCCAGCCTCTTCCCCCACATTCAGCAGAGAGACAGGTGTCCAGCAGCTCTCACCCAAAGCAGATGCCCAAGTTGTCCACCCCCAAGGTTTTAACTTAATTCAGGGGAAGGAAGAGGATCTGGTGAGACTCCAGCAGGGGGCTGGAGAGTGTGGTGATGCCTTGATGCAAGTCAGAGATGCCATTTGATTTGCAGTAGTGATTTTCCTCTTGAAAAGCCATTGGGGGGCTTTTAGACCATTAGGCCTAAGAATATTAGGCCATTAGGCAATAAGAATATTAGCTGTTATTCATGGCCCTAATGAAGACTGAGAATGGAGGGACTGGGGTGAGTTTCTTTGGGGAGAGGAGCAGCTCTGCCGGAGTCATTCAGAATAAAAACAAGAAGAAGAGATAGATTTCAGTTCATCACCCCTGAAAAAAAATGAAAATTTTTTTTTGCACTGTCTGCTCTGCTCCTGTGGAACTTGCTGCTGTGGGGAAAGAGATAAAGCAAAAAAAATAAAATTCTTTTTAAGGACAGGTTGAACTTCAACCACTCTTAGAGATAACCCATCCTAAAACCCAAGAGGGGAGAAGGAGCCTTCTGCAGTCAATAGGGAAAGCGGCATCACCATCGAGAAAGTGAGCTGGCTGACCCATTTGCAGCACTGGACTCTTGTTATTGCCTGGGACAGGGCTGACCCCTTTCCTGCAGTGGGAATCAAGGTAATGTCCCAAAACCTCCCGGCACCCATCCCAGCATGATGCCACTCCTCAACTGACCAAGCCTACTGGGGGACAGGCTGGAAGGACGTCCTCATCTTGCTTTCCTCATCAGCGTGAGGGCTTTGTGGGGAGGAAGGTTGTGTCTCGCTAATTATTAAGGTGGTTATTTTCACATCCCCTTCAGAGAAGAGATCACAGCCTGGGGTATTACACCTGCCTCTAGAGGGTTATAGACCAGAGCAGGCGGCTCTGAGCTCAGGTGGTGCTGAGCTCTGTGGTCTGCGCTGCAGCTGGTCTGATCTCCATCGCCTGTCGGGTCTGTTGGATGAGGGGCAGGAGCCTGGCAGCACTGGTCTCTTTGGGCAAAGCAGTCTCTCCTTTTTACAGCTCTCGTGGCTTTGAGCACCCAATATTTTAGGCAGAGAGGGAGGCTGGGCGTGCGGTTGAGGCACGGGGTGAGGATGCCAGGGATGCAGCCAGCGCACAGGAGGTGGTGCCAGCAAATCTGTGCCGGCGGCCAGCAGAACCCTGCTGGCAAACACCTTTGGTGCAACAGTGGCCAAGCTGAAAACCGTCCCTTGGCCTGGCGTGGGTCATCCGTGCACGGGGATGTGCTAGTGCAAGGTGCAGCCTTCCCTTACTGGCACCCCTGTGCTGGGAAAGCCCCTCCAAGAGAAGGTAGGGTGTTTATTTTTGGGTGCCTCGGCATGTCACGAGTAAAACAAAAGCTATTAATGCCTCTGGTTTTTGAGCTGTAAGCTCTTTAGGAGGGGGAGAGCCTGCCAAGACATATTTATGTAGGACCCAGCACAGCAGGAACTTACAGTCAAAAAAAAAAAAAAAGCCCCCAGAAAAATCTATAGTAGAAAAACACCAAGTGATGCTGCGTTTTAGGGGTGGTAGTGTGCCAAAAAAAAGGTGCTGAGAGACCGGCAAGTTCATTTCTTCCGTGTATGTTAAGACTTCTTAAAACCTTTGCTGTGTGAATCCAGTATTTCCAAGGAGCAGAAGGAGGCAGCTTCTCCTAAAAAAAGGAAGAGGAAAAGGCATTCTCTGGGGAACGGCAGTAAATCTGGGCATGAGGCTTGGCTTCCCACCATTTCCCTGAGTCAGTGGAGAAAAGAAATGTCCACGAGCAACTGGGGTATGATCAGCTTCGTGGAGCCTGCTCTAAATCCCCGTAGGAGACGCACATGAAATATGCAGGATGTGTCTGCAGAGGGGTTTTTTTTGGGGGGTGAGGGGAGGTGGGAGGAAAAAGGGAATTAAACAAAACCCTCCCAATTTTCAGGTCTGCGGTGGGAGCCCAGCAACAGGTACAAAGGCTGCTTGGCTTGCAACTCCAAAGTTTCGCCAGAGCAGACTTTCTTATCGCTCTGCCTACAACGTGTATGATACTTTATTAGCATCTTCCGCGGTAATCCCAGCAAAACTGAAGGAAAAAAAGTGTCAGATCAAAAGGGGGAGTATGAAAGCGGGCGGCTAAGCAGGTTGCTGGGATGTTAATGATTGCTTCCTTCATTCTCTGAGTGTCACGCACAACATCTCTAAGCCCAGCGCAGCGCGTAAGCCACACAAATAGCCATATTTGTTAACATTCATGTGACTCTTTCGTCTGAGCTGTATTTCCTTGAGTACGCCACAATGAAGAGTTTCTTTTAATAGGGATCAACCAGGAAAAACAACTGTGAGGGACTTTTCTCTCCCTCTCCCTCCCTCCCTCTCTCTCTCACTCCCTCTCTCACTCTCTCTAAACCTTTTACACTGCGGTTGAACAAGCCTCTGGATAAAGACTTTATCCAAAAACCCCCTCTTTAAAGTTATTTCAAATTTCTCTGCAAGGCTTTCAGAAATCTGTTTGTTTGAGGGCAGAATTAGATGTGACCGGCGTTTTATTGTGACATAAAACCATATTTCTTCCCTGGAAGATTAAAAAATAAAATCGGTTAATAAGAAAAGCTGTCAGCAACAGAAAATGGCTGACATAATCCGTTTATCCTCCGAGCAATAAAGATATTGGTCCTTGGGAGTCTATCCTCTCTCTCATGTTATTTCGCCCAAAACATTATCTTCCCAGCATTCTGATGGATTAAGAAGTCATATGGGAGATAGCAGGGAAATGACAGATACAAAAAAAATAATATCCTTTCATTTCCCCTCCTCCCTGCACTCTCTCTCTCGCTCTCTTTTTCTCTCTCCCGTTTTCTCTCCAGCCCCTCCTTCCTCTGCCTCCTTCTCTCCCTTTTTCTCTGTCCCCTTGGAAAAGTGGTCCGTCTCTTTATTCCCAGCATCCCAGCGCTCTGCGAAAGTCCTGAGCCACTAGCCCTGGTGCAGTGTGGAGAAGCGACACAGAACTTCTTGCCTGCCCTGGTCCCTCTCAGGCAGGCAGGTGCCAGCAGCTCGGCAGCACTCAGTATCTGAATACCTCCTGAATTTTAGGCAACTGCAGTCACAGCTCTCTGTCCCTGCGTTGAAGCACGTCTGAGCAACTCGCTGGAGGAAGAGAGATGAAATCCAGCAATGGGTTTGAGCCCAGCAGAGCCAGGACTCTTTCCTGGGGTTTTTTTGGTGGTGAAATCTATGGATGGAAGAGGGCTCTGGTCTTTGGAAAGCTCCTCTTCTGCACTCACAAGCATCTTCTTGATGTCCTCCTCTAGTGAAGTGTAGCCAGTACAGGAGGTCATCTTCACAGCAGATGAGTGAGCAGTCCTGGTGACCTCATTCTTGGTCCTGGGGGCTACTGTTCCTCTGTTTTCTGAAGGCCCTGAGGTTACTGGAGACAAAATACAGCACAAGGCTGAGGTCCCAGGGTTCTAGGACATGCTGCTTTGACCCTGATATGTGCCAGTCCTATGTGTCTGGTGGCTTTGTGCTCTGCTCAAGTAGACTTTGAGTTTCCCCTTCTCTCAGAGATTCCAAAAAAGCCCCTCAGCCACCAGCTCATGTCCTGTCATGGCTCTGTCTGACCAGGGCTTGCTCCAGCATCAGAACATGTTCCCTGAAGGACTTTGGAGGTGCAGGACTTGGGGTTAGGAGGGACGTGAGACATGACTTAATCCTTTCCCCCCTGCCCAGACCAGGATCGTGCAGCTCTAAAGCATCCCTGAGGGATGTTCACCTAACCTGTTCCTAAAGTTGGCCACTCCACCACCTCCCCAGGAAATTTATTCCAATGCTTCTCTATCCTTGGCATCAGCGTATTTTTCTGAACATCTGACTTAAATCTTCCACGCTGCAATTTAGGGCTGTTACTTCTCTTCCTACCCCCAGCAGACACGAAGAACAATTTACTGTCTGTCTCTTTTCCAGCAACCTTTCAGCTAGCAGAAGACTACTCGGAGAGGAAATGAGAAGGAGGAGTGATCTTTTCATTCTCCCCATCTAACCTGCTTCTCCTCCAGGTGAGCCTTACCTGCAAGATCATGTTTTCTAGATCCGCATCCAGTTTCCTGCTTGTCCTGTACTGAGCATGGGGTCTGCAACCATCCAGCCTTCCCCTTCTTCACCACTCTCTCCTGGTCACCTCAGAGCCCCAGCTCAGGCTCCCCGCTCAGTTCCAGGTGATTGAAATGTGTTACCAGTCAGTTTTTGCCACAGGAAGTCAAAATACATAGAAATGGAAATTTTAAAGAAAAAATAAAATAATGCAGCCTGCTCTGACAACTTTAATGAAAATTTTTCCTCTCTTTTTTATTCTTCTTTTCATCTCTTTTGGATCTTGTGAACGTTTTAATTGATTTCTTCACTTTTTCCCCACCAGAATCAGCTCTGCTCTGCTATTTTGTGTGATTTAATGGACCATAAAGGACGTGAGGTCAACTTTTTACTCGCTATTTACCCCACACCCAGGTTGGATCATTTGCCCATTAATGTTTCCTCAGATTTCATATCCAGAAATGTTTTTATTTTGTGAACCCTGCTGTAAAATGAAAACTACTTATACCCAGGTTAAAATGCATCATTTAAAGATCTTGAGTTTTACCTAAAAGAATTTGCTTTCTTCAAGCAGCGCTTATTTCCCATGGTCAAAGAACCTATGAAGAGAAAAAAAATCACAAATTGAGATAGGCAGGAGACAGTTTTACCAGGCTGAGAATTGTTTCAAGATAGCATTTCTAACTGTATTTTGGGCTGCACTATTAAGAGCAAAATGAGATTTTTATTAAATAAAAAATCCTGAAAAAGCTTATTGGGGCACTTGAAATACTGTAAAAACCAAAATCAAACTGAAATATTTTTCTAAACTGTCATTTTTCCCTCAAAGTTTTGGTCTCTGCTATCTTCCACCAAAAATTACATAACCTAAAATTTTTATCCACCACTGATCTTTCTTAAAAGACCTGAAATGCCTTTTCTCTTCCTTCATTTAATGAATACAAACATCTCCTTGATGTTACTTCTGAAGTTAAGAGGGAGCCTGCATATTCATTTGAGAATATTTGAAAGATCACCCTGACACCAGAAGTGTCAGCAGGTTTGGAAGTCCCCAAATGAGCAGCAGGAAAAATCACCACCAGGAGAAGACCACCTCCACCCAAAGCCTTCAGACCCTGCTGATCAGGCAGGTTTCGCCCCTTCAGCACATATGCCAGCAGGGAATAGACCAAGATTTCTTGTGGTAACACTGGTGTCATCCCATATTTCTCCCCACAAGAAGCCCTGTCTTCCAGGTGAGCTTTGAAGCAGAGAAAATACATAGTTTGTGTGTGAGAGTTATACGAGAAAAATAATAATGGTAAAGATCTGGTGTGAATATGAGCAACTGACTTTTCCAGGTCTGTGTCTGAAGAATTGCTTCATTAGATGATCCCAAAATCTGACCAAAGACCCCGGGCTGCACCATTATAATGTGCTGAATATACCAGTTTGTTTCCAGAGAACATATTACTTTGTAGAGGCAAGATTTAAGCTGAAAATCCTATTTAAGCTTAACTCCATCCACCACTTCCACGCCTATCCAGACATGAGCAGAGGTTCAAAAACTGTTATTTCCACAATGGGGCAAACTAAGCAAAGGAGAGCCTAGAGATCCTGTCCCAAAAGCTGGCAGGCAATTCAAGGGATTGCCAGGGGTAGAGGATCGCCAGGTGGAAATGCATAAGTATGTGGGAAAAACTAGAACAGGGGAGTCATCTGCCTATCAGCACCAGTTCAGGTAGCTCTCTGGGGAGGAGGTCGCACTGATTACCAAATAAACAGAGGCCGTTGGCGGCGGGGATGGAGGGAGGCGAGTATATTTACTTCCAGCTGAGCAAATTTGTCAACTGCCTGTAAAACACATGATTACTATGGAATTACACGTATTACATTCTGTATTTATTCTTATTCTTATTTAAAATATAGATACTCTCTAGGGCTGGATTCAGATGAAAACCAAGGATTAAATGTAAGAAACAAAACTGGAATTCAGTAGCAGCTGAACACGGAAAATATTAAAGCAAGAAAGTAGGGGAAAAGAATTAAATACAACACTAGGATTTAAAGAACAGAGAGGAATCAATATCACAGACCCGGGCCAGCCCTCCAACAGCCACCTATATGTTTCTAAAGTCCTCAGATCAGCACATAATTTAGATTAAACACTTGTACACCCTCCAATCCTCCTTCATGGTTATGGTTTCCAGACCTCTGGTGAGCCTCGTTGAAATAATTTTTGGTTGCACATGAAAATCCCAATTAACAGCTAATTTCCATTGTGCTACTGGGTGACCTCGGGCAGGACACTACTTTCCACATCTTGGTTCCTCCTTTGTGAAATAAGGGGAGACTCCTAAAATATCCGGAAACCTACTGATGGAAATGGTGTGAGTGCTCTGTAATAACAGAGATGAGAGGGAGGAGGCAGAGATGCTTCACAAAGGCAGAATGGCTTGTGGGCAGTGTGAGGAGTTCAGATGATGGCATCCTCATGGTGGGAAGTCCATCTGACTGCAAAGGCTGATGGCCCTGTATCCGAGCATTTACATAGTTGTGCCATGATTCATAGGTTTTTAAAGCTTTGAAGGGGCTTTACATTTATCCAGTCTCACTTGTGGCACTACTAAGACCAGGGAATTTCCCAGTGCTGGTTCCTCTGCTTCCTTCCTCGTTACATGAAGGCTGTTAGCTCAGTGATGTCTTGGATTATGGTGTATCTTCTAGACTGGAAGCTCATTTCTTTTGTGACCTGAAGAGAAGAGAGATACTCACTCATAGCAGTGAATTTAAGAGACAAGAACTCTGCAGGTATGACCTGCTCCATGACTGGAAGCACAGGAAAACCACGAGGGGAGTGGATCACACACCATCACCCCTTGGCACAACTGGAGAAGCCAGAATGACTTGGACAGTCAGGTTTGGTGTCAGGCTACCCTCTGTGACTCTGTGTTGTGGGACACTGGTCTTTCAGACACCGTTCAGTATGGTCTTTGCTCTACAGTAATGCCTGGAGATGGCCCTACCAAGACAAGGCTCCCTTGCTGGAAGGTACTGTCGAGACAAATAGCAGAAGACTGTCCCTACCAAAAGTTACCAGCAGGGATGGACATGTAAAGGCTCAGAGGTGATGCAGAGACTCAGAGAGCAAATCGGCAGTAGCTCTGGCAGCACGAGCATCTCCCAAGTCCTAGACTGGTGCCCCAGGTACTAACATTTCCCTTTCTCTGGTAGCACCCCAAGGGTTCCTCAGGATGTGGTTAGATGCCATAAGGACCAGATCCCAAGCTCACACTTTCCCAAGGCAGGAAGTAATTTGGACAGCCTGAATGCCCCATATTAGTGCTGACCTTCAGCGTTTCCACCTCTGCTGATGTCTAACAGCACCCTAAGAGAACTGCTCCGTTGGCACAGGCACAAGAGGCAGCAAGGAGGATGGGGAGGAGGAGACACAGACACACACACACACACACTTACACTAGCTCACAGGGATGAAAAGGATAACTGGATCCATGAAAATAAGCCAAGCACTGCCATCGTCGGTCTAAATGCAGATAAGTATTGTACTGAAAACAAAGATTACTTGTACTTTGTAGATAGAGACGTGTTTTGTTACAGGATGCTTTGTATGGAATTGGGTCACAGCAGAATATGAGCCAACTCCCCCTCCTCGCCCGCCTCCTCCCAACCTCCCTCTCCGCCTGCCTATCCTTTGAATCTGGAGCCAAATCTCAAGGGTAACGGAGTAGAAATTGCTACAGTTTTGCCGTTTTTTTCCCTTGGCTGGGATTTGCTTTTCATTTGTGGGGCAATACTCGCGCCTCTCTGCCATTCATCTACTAATTAATGTCATTGATTATGAGCTGCGCTCTCTCAGCCTTGTGTTTCCAAACCTCTGGAGGGAGAGGGGGAGGTGAGGTGCATCCAAAGGATCCCCAATTCAAGTGGCAAGGGGAAGCACCAAAGCTGTGTTATCGTCCTCTCTGCCCCCACCCCCTTGCCACGTCTTTGTCTGCTGTCACATGTTCTCTAGCCTGGTACATGCTCAATGCCTATCACCTTGGTATTTGACCACCTACCCCTCTCCCCCAGCACCAAAGCACCTCCTGTTGTCCTTCTAGTATTCTTCTGCTCCAGGAAAGAGAGTTGTACTCACATTATTTATGTCAGTATGGCAAGACCTGCCCTTCATGGTGACTCCAGATGCAAGTCCACTGTATACTGAAATTTATCAATGCACCAAAGTTAACACCCAAGATCCTGGCCAGTGAAAGTCTTTCTACATCCCAGGCTTCTCCATTTCTCATTCAAGACATTAAAACCAAGATTAAGTATCCCCAGAAACCTCTGATCTGTGCCTCTATGATTCCCACAGATTATTGTCTTCCTTGGTTCTGGATATTGGCACTCCTTCAGAGTGAATGTGTTGTTGGCCTTGAAAACCACAGAAGAAAGGACCTCCAAATTCTGAACATACTCCCATGTGATTTTTTTTTTTTTTTTTTAACCAAGAAGAGAGGTTTTTCACTATCTGGTCAATGCTAACTCCTTACTTCTGATAAAAAGCTGCTTTGGGGCTCTTTCTCAAGAACCAAAGCACAGGCAGCACTGTGCCCACAAGTGTTTATACCATAGCTGGAGAGATGGATGGATTTTTATCCACTCATGGAAGCTAGAAAATTACTTTTTTTTTTTCCTTTTTTTTTCCCCTTTTTTATTTTTTCCCTTTTTTTTTTTTATCATGCAGGGGATCAGGACGTCTCTCACTGCCAGCAGTGGGCCTTTGAGAAATGGGCCAAACAAGGTCCAAAGTCTGACAGTTGTGACCTCTGAGGTCTGTGACAGCACCTGAGACTGGAGCTACAACCCCTCAAGCAAGATCTGTAGGCAATGGGGAACATTATGATACCACAAAGCACAAGGAAGGATTTTGACTTAATGGGTATTAGATGTTCATTGGCATGAGCTAGTAGACTTCTAGTGGTACAAGTGACAATTCATGTGCACTTACATTTTATTGCACTCTTGCCAGTCTCACAGTCTGCCTCAAGACAGACCTACGACTGCTTTCAGCCGGGTGCCACCTAAACCAGCCTAAGTCGTACGGCACCTCCAAACCCTCTCCCACATGTTGGGCGTCCTCTCCCAGGTCACCCCCAACACCAACAGCCATGGAAACTGCAGGACATCAGGTTGGCATCACGCACTGCTGCAGAGCCAGGAGCATGCCCTTTCCTGCACTGTGGATGGAGCACTACGGGTGGGACACCTCCAGCCATCACCAGTGTAGTCCATGACGGCAAAACCATGAGACTTAAAGTCTGCCACAATGTTAGCAGCTAAAGTGGCATATAGGCAAGTTTAGACCCTTCTCATCCGCCCAGATAACAAAGAGGTAGTTTCTTCAGGCTTTGAGCTTGGGAGATTTAAACAGGCACCCGAGCATTTTCTCAAGAAAGGATGTGTTTTTGTTCACAGTGCTGAGTCAGGGCTCACTTTCCCCCACACGCTGCATTTCACGGGAGGGCCTGATCCCGCCACCATTAGAGCTGATGAATCCCGCATCGAGAAAAGACGTCACGGCGTGGTGCAGCATAAAGTTTTTATCGGTGCGGGTTGGGAATGAGGTGCATAACTCACTGGCGCTGTTGCCACCTGTGAGTAATGCGCCCATTCCACACTCCCGCGGATAAAACCTTTATGGCCCACCGCAGCAGCGGGTATTGCATCTAATATATGCACTGCCATAATGACGAGCACTGAGAACCTGTTTTTTTTTTTTTAACCTGTTTTTTCTCCCCCTCTCCTCCCCCTTGCTCCTTCCCACCCTTAAATACCCCTCCGTGTCTGCTTCACGGTGCTTTACTTCTGCTTTGTCAACTGCCTGGGGAACCCGCTCTATCGATATTCTGGACAAGG
>VXAK01008091.1:83353-106641 GCA_013399435.1 Arenaria interpres
ATGTTTTATTGTGGAAAAAAAAAAAAAAAAAAGAAAAAAAAAAACCACAGAGTGAGCGGCATAATTTAAAAATCAAAGAAATTCATTTCAGTAGTAAAAGGTTAACAGCCTTTAGGAGGAACACTTTTTAATCACCCACGTCTAGACTCTATCACTCGAATCACCGGCAGCAGGAGTGAAATATGGCTAAGCCCCCGTCACCAAACAGCACCTAAAGACTGTTGTATTTAATCATGTCTGTGCACTAGTTATGGATTTTCATTATGATTCCCGATGCTGTTGCGCTGTGTAAAATATTAATATCCATAGTAATGATGCATGAAGCTTGGAGTGTAATTTCTTCACTCTCCTTGTCTGATATTAAATTGTTACCACTTTATCATTTGTGTAGAACTGCACGTTTCAATTAATCTTTCCGTATCAGCAGCCCTGATTAATATAGATCATGATTCATAAGCTTATCGTCACTATAGTTTTAACAGATCATTTATAAAGATCTTAAATTTCAGGGCCTGGGAGGCGCAGCCACTCCGTCCAAGGCTTTTCTCACTTCTTGCTCCAGCAGGTTTCTCCATTCAAACAACTAATTCCGGGAAAGAAAATTAGCCAGATAAAAATGCCTACTTGATTTTTATTTTTTTTTTTTAACTTTACCCAGAGCTGCCCGTAAACTTTTTCCCGGTTTGCCTCATTGAGCAGAAGGTGCGTGACTACAGGTGCTCACCAGCTTTGGTCTTCCTTGGTTCATCCCCTCCATGGCAGCTGCCCTGGGCTCTCACAGGGGTTTTGCAGGTCCTCAAAAATTACTAGGCATCTCCACCTCCATGCGATGGATGCATCTGATGCTACCAAACCATGCTGGAAGGCACACAGACTGAAAACTCACTAAGGCGCTGGGCTTTCTTATAGCAAGGAGGACCTCTCTCCACTGCATCCCTTCCCAAAAGCTCTAAAAAAATCATGGGGGAGGTGGGGCAAATTCCATGCTTGCATAAAGGAGTGAGCTCCTGGTTGGGGCCAGCCAGCCTTTATTTTCCATGATAGCCCAGATCCACGGGAGGGAGTTATTGCCCCAGCTGCAGCGCAGAAAGCTGCCGGGGCTCCTCCAAGGTGATTGCCTCGGTGCTGGGAATCGATGCCAACCACGGAGCCCCCCCTCAGCTCCCCATGGAGAGGTTTGGTGTTCCCCAGTGCGCTGCCACCGCCTGCAGAAACACCAGGTCTTCTCGAGCAAGATGCTTGTACAGGCATCGCAGCGCGTGGCACAGATGTTTGCCTTGAAAATTAATGGTGAAAAGCAGCAGCCCACGCTCAGCAGGGGATGAATAGACAGCATCTCGCATGCGGGAGTGCCGGGCGCTTTCAGGACACTGTTATAATCGTAGTAACGAAGAACAGCAACCAATTAGTCATTTTTTAGTGGATAGAGTTGGAAAAGACGCATTAGATAGTTTAAAACATCCATCAAAGGTCCCTGTCTAGCTTTCTGTGTATTCTCCAGGGCTTTGTCAAGTGATCTTAAGTGTCTCAAATAATGGAGAGACTCATGAGACTACTTAAAATCCTAATAGATGATTATTTTTTTTTCCCCTACTTACATATTTTCTTTCCTGGCAGTCCCAGAATTCCTTATTATAGCCCTCAGTTCATATTTGCAAAAGGATGTGGGGTTAACAAGGAGGAACAGCTCTGAAAATCCCACTGGGGACCACGCATGAGCCGGAGCCGGCGCTGGCAGCCACCGAGCTTGTCAAGGACCAGGGCACGGAAAAGGGGATATTGGCAAATCTCTGTCATCTTCTCCCTCACCTCCATGCCCATGGTGCCACTGAGCATAAGTAAGCGCCTGGAAGCATCACTCCCAGGCACCAAGGAGCCAACCCTGGCCTTCCTCCATTGCCGGAGTAGGATGCTCCTCTCCCTTCTGCTTCTCGGCCCTCTGCTGAAACGGGCATGGCAGCGGAAAACGGGTGATGTTTCATTAACCTCCTGCACTCCCTAACGAAGAAGGGGGAAGGAAAAAACCCTGGGAAGTATACATCCCTATCTGAAATCTATACAGCAAGACAGATCTAGCTGGAGCAGTCTTTAGGGCATATATACATTACCAGGCTACAGTGAAATATAGCCTGAAATTTGTCTCCTAAGATGAGATAATGTAGCCGCGTTAACAGCTGCAACTGTCACTTTCAAGTGAAGTAGTGGGTATTGTGTTGAGTACATTTGCAGGGCAATTTTCCAGTTGGAATAAAAGGCTTTCCGAGGTGAATTTTACTTGATTTTTATCCATCTATCTAAGGTTATTTTTATATATATATTATACAAATATTGACTGGTTCTGAGGGCAATAGAGGTAAAATATTGCACCAGGAAAGAAAATAGTTCCCAAGTCTCTCTCTATATATTTTGGCCTCAGCTAAAGGCTCAGGGCAATATATGCCATTTTCCCCCTCAGGGCACGAAATTTTACTGCTCTTGCTTCTTAGCTATTTTATTATCCCTTTGTATGTTTGTAAAGAAGAAAGAGATAGGGTAGTGCTGGGCTTGGAGGTTTCTGCACAAAGCAAAGGGCTTCAGAAGAGTTTTGCATGAAACACGAATTTGCATTGCCAGGATGTGTGTTTAAAAAGTGCTGTATAAAACACAGATAAATATCATTCCCAGTGTTGGGTGGTGGTTTTTTTTTTTTTTTTCCTCCAAAAATAAATACAATATAATAAATTGTCACAATTATTCACCATAGGAGTTCCAACAGAGATCAAGGCTCTGCTGTACCAAGCTGCCTGAAATACATTTTAGGTAGCTTAGGTACTAGGCAATTTCTGTGTGTTACAGAAAAGCTGTGGTGGTTTAAGAGGATGCAGACTCTCAGTGGCTGCACTGGAAACTCCTGCCACGTCTTCCTGTTTGCACGCCCACCCATTTTCTCCTCATGCTGAGCTGAGATGGTTACACATGCATGGAGAGGTCGGTACCCAAACCCCTTTAGGTGCCCAGTGAAGGGCAAAGAAAAAGATGCCCTTCTAAAATTTGCCCCTGAAACATCAGCCACCCCTTTCTGGATTAGCTCCAACGAGCCCAGCAGCAGATGGAGGCGCCAGAGGAGAGTCTGGGGGTGTAAGGGATGGCCGGTGTCCAAGGAGGCGATTTATCTCGGTGGTTGGGCTCGGGGCAGTGGACAGGACAATGTCCAGCTGCGGGCTCTGGGCTTCACTGAGGACATTGTGCAGGAACAGGATAAAGGCATCATGATGGCTCAAGGGCTGAGGGACAACAGCTGATGGTGAGAAGCTTGGGGAACATAACCTCTGCAGTGTTCCAGAAAGAAGTGAGAGATCAGCTCTTGAGGGGCTCTGGGCACCTTCCTGTTGGAGAACAGGGCAAGGCTAAAAGGCCAGTGGATGGAGGCTAAACTTAAAGTCAGGGCAGGACATTATTTTTTACCTGCAGGGATAAATACCAGCTGGGAGGAGCGACAGGGTGGGTTTTTCCTTCTTCCCTGTTGGCAAGTCCTTCACTGCAGCATGTGCCTGGAGAAACCAGCTAGTGGGAGGAAAACCAAACGGCAGTTCTCTATGAAACCTCATTGCTCCTCTAGTTTTGGTCTGTGTCTTCCCCATGGACCTCTTTGAGACCCTTCCAGCTCTCCTCACATCTGCTGTGGCCTTAGGGGAGGCAAAGAAGAGCATTTGGCTTGGAGTCCCAACTCTTGGGCACAGAAAACCCATCTAGCACCAAAGCCATCCTAGCTGAGCCACCTGCAGAGCTGACCCAGGTGGAGATACAGCCACCCAAACCTTGCCCCTGATGAGATGGCAGCAAGCCCACAGCAGTCCCCCTTACCGAGCAGTCAGAGAGTATCAAGAGAGGAAACAAATCACCGGTGGCACCTATAGCCACAAGCAGAAATTAGAGAGTCTGACTATAAGGTCACAATAAATCAGTGCACTGACAAGGAGATCTACCCTTTGTCCAGGGTAGAAGATTTATCTGTGACCCCAGGCAGGGGCATTTCTTCCTTGATTTGTTAAACGCTGAGCAGAAAATGGAGCTGGATCCGAAGCCTGATGAGTACCTGATTGCAAATTCTCATGCCCAACCCCACGCCCGCTCTCCCACCCCCCCGACCCACCCCATCCCCCCCGGCAGACACGCGCCCACTCATTCTCAGGATGCTGTATTATGTATCAAGAGAGCCTCTATTTTTCTTTTTTTTTCTGTCCGTGATGGACCAGCTTTTGCAGAACTTGATTATGCGGTTTGTTTTCCTGATGACATTTTAATCAGTGGGTTCTCTCTCGCAAAATGCCGACCAGCGCTGGGGAAGAGCCTGTGCGTCGTCGGCAGAATGGGATGGGTGTTTGCCGGGGAGACACCACGCTGGGGTGCGGGAGGAATCAACACACCCAAAGAAAACAAGGTTTCTGAATATGGGTTGAATTCCCAGGGTTCCTTTTAGAAAAGTCTTTCAAACCCAGGACTAAAATTCAGCAGTGAGCAAGAGGGAATGGACTTTGCACAACTGCAAAGTGAGAGAGTAAAGGGTTGCACCACCCGGATTCTATCCATGGTTGGACGGGATCAAGATGAACCAAAGGAGCTTGGCTGAGACCTCCAACCAGGAGAGAAAAAGGCTGCAGGAACACTGGAAACACCTGACCGATGCTTTTGTCCAGGACAAAACATGCCGACTTGTTTAGCCACAAGGTCCGGGCTGTCTTCTGCACCACCTCCACACTGATAGACCAGCCAGCTCCAGGAGGACGCCACCTTCACTCTGAAATGGCAAACGGTATTTTGTTTTGTATTCCTTCACCTCCACAGGCAAAGCCTGCAGACACTCAAGGTCCGCTTGTAACCAAGTTTTATACACAATTTATAGCAGCCTAAGCTAACTTAACTAAACCAAACCAAACCCGTGCTGCCATCCCATCCACACTACAGCATGCAACACAGACGTTGGCAGCAGTAACGGGAAACACAGGGAAGAATCAATGACATTCATTTTGGCATTGCTGTACAAGCCCTGAACGTCCGTACCAAAGCTTTTCGTTTTCCTTTTTTTTTTTTTTTTCCATATCTCACCACTAAATTATTCCTTAAGCGACTATTGTCGCGATTTGAGGAACTTTTGACATATTATAAATGCAAACGTGCCCATAAATCTTACAGTAAAAACTTAGCATGAGAAGCCTGCATAATCATAAACAGTAAATATTTTGCTGTGGCAGTGGTTCATAGGGGAAAAATTAGCATTTCACTTTGGTTTGGCCCAAATGTGTTTTGATTTCCTTGGAGGTTGTTGAGGTTTTTTTTTAGTTCAGTCTCCTGTAATATAAATAATAATGTAGCCAGATGCTTGGTACATAAACACATGGCTGATGAGCAAAGGGATGTGAAGGATAATGTTCATCATCTTTAAAACACTGGGAAACAAGGCTACTGGTTTTAAACTGTATAAAATGCACAGCATAAACCAAATGTTAATTTCCAGGCAGGATAGTAGTCATGGGGTGACTGGTGCCCTTTGTTTGGGGCTTTGTCACGCAATCTTGCCCTTTTTGCACAATTTCAAAAAATTGTAGAGGTCCCCAATTTTACAGAGCAGGGCTGGAACAGGGTGGCGTGACTATGCCATGAAGCAAAACAATAATTATCTAAAATCAGTGCAAGTGAGCCCAGGATCTGGCTCACACATTGGTTCCTCTCTTGACACTGCTCCATCTGAAGCCATTAGAAGAAGGAGGTCCAGTCCCTCCTGAGTGGGACTCCAAGCATCTCTGCCAGATACCCAGTGACTCTAGAAATTACATAGATTCATTTTTTTCCTATGATCACGTCAACCGTACCTAAACAGCAACTTACCTCTGAATTACGAATAAGAACCGATTACATTATTAAATGTGGTGTGTTAAATATTCATCACTCTTCTGCGCTTGCGAATCCAAGTTCAAGAGATTTAGCAGTATCACAATCAGTTGGGGTTGATTCCTATTGTCACGTTTTGCTTAACATCCTCCTAGATTCCAGTGGGCTACCACTGTGATAGCAGTATGTGATCAATACCTCGTCTGTGGAAAAGTCTATAGCCATGTAGGTGAAAACTCCCAGCACCCTCTTCTCCAGAAAAATTTGCATAGAGTTTCGTATTTCTGTTCCACTGGTGCCACCTATTGGTAAGTGCACATGTCAACCCACGAAACCAGTCATTTCCTTTGAGGAGTGGTGCCAGCAATATGGGCCACTCACCTAAGATGGCCATCGGCAGTTACGATGTAGGCATCATCTGGGACCAGTTTGAAAGCAAGTTCCTTGGTCCTGTTGGGGCATTCAGCTCCATTGACTATTTTCCACCAAGCTCAGCTCATGAACCTGCAACTAAACGGCTTGTTGCTGCTGAGTTGAGTAGAAAGACCTACTGCTGGCCACCGCTTTTGTTTCTCTAGGGAAGATGAGTTACTGGTCTGTCCCATAAAGAATGTGGTGCCCATTGCAGTCTGCCCAGTCCTAGGTGGATCAGACCTTCACAAAAGCTGTCCTTACTTTCAGGCCAGTGACTTGGCCACCAAGGCACCAACATGATGTTCTTAGTCCTGGGTATCCACCCGCAGGACAAGCTCCCAGAGTTAAATGGTAAAAATCTGTGTGAGTTACTTTGATGTCTCAGTTGAACAGTTGTTCTTTATTGAGAATAATCATATTCGCTTTCTCTATTGACTAGGTCTTCTTCAGGAAGGCTTATGAAGATTAATAATTAATGCAGATCGACAACTTTATCTCCCTGGAGAGCGTCTCCCAGGAGACACCCACTGGGCACCCTTGGTAAAAAGAATGACAGTCAGCTGCAGTCTGACCAGTTTTCCAGCCAGAAGACCTGTTCACAGTACTTCTCTGCCGGTTTATACTTTGAAACGATAAAAGCCCCATGCCAGCAGATACCAGCAATGATCTGAGGACACCAGCAAACTCTGGGCTGGGGTCAGATCCTCCTACAGCCCAAACAAAGCACTTATCTCCTCAGCTGGGGTTTCCCTGCCAAAAATGTCCCCAGCCTTTTGGGAGGTGGTGACAGGAGAGGGAGATGAGAGGGAGAACTTATGGGTTGGGTAACACCAGGGAAGCCCCAGAGTCCTGCACCCAGCAATCCTGCAGGGTGGATCTGAGTCTGTACGGGAACATTTCCTCATGCAAGCAAGGGGCATTCCCAAAGGGTACCTCCTCTTGCCATCTCAGCTTGCAGAGGACAGCAGGTGACGGCAAGCTGCACCTGACCAACGCCAAAATTCATGGATGAATCAGGATGAGTCCTCTTGGGAGTACACTTTCACCACGTTCCCATGTGATGAGTCATTTCTAGCCATGACTTCTCCCACATCATTTTCCATGTAGGCTGGAGCCAACTCAGAAAGGTGCTGTTCAGCTCACTGCTCACCTCCATCCCATCCTTTCTAGAGTTTCCCAGCTCTCCCAGAGCCCCCTGTCTCTGATCCCAACACAGCCCTTCCTGTCCCTTACACTTTCATTTCTGTTTCTTTACATCTTTATTAAACTGTATAGCCACTTTGATAGGAAAATTGAAAAGAAAAAGATATGAGGAACAACAAAAAAGCCATAATTATGAAGATTCAATTTAATTTTAAAGGTTGTGGAAGGAGGAAAAAAAAAGAAGCAGGAGAAGAAGAAACCAAATTAATTTAGCAGGAAAGCATTGCATGAAATATTGTTGGAGTTTAATAACCATGCAAAGACAGATGATATGTGTGGAAAAATTAGTTGTAGGACCTCATAATAGTCTATTAATATTTTCTACAGGCGCAGAAACCCTTTGCTGAATGATTGTAACAAAGTAATCTTTTTTTTTTTTAAGACATTAAAAAATATCTTCAAAAGAAGAAGACGGCAGCAATGTACATACTGTACAGAATGGAGACCCTGGCGAGGCACGTCAGATCCCAGGCTAGATTCAGCACAGGCTCTTCTGCTCTGCCACGGTGGAGGGTGTCCTACCAAGCTGCTTGCTGGGAGCAAATGTCCCCAATGGTAGGATGAGGCCCCTTGACAAGACCTCTCTCCCCCCTTTCTGGCTGGCAGTGAAAGGTGTTCCTCCTGGCAAGGACAGGAGTGAGGTCCCTGTCAGCTGAGGAGAGTGCTCAGGTCTGGCTGAGAAATAATCTCCTGGAGGAAATAATTTTTTGTGCAGCCCCTGCCCCTGGACATAGCTGCTTGGTAGAAGCAGCTTTCTCCTTTCTCCTCCCAGAAACCCCTGTATTGCTTCTTCCAAAGAAAGCCCTGCCACTCAGAAGTGTCCAGGCTCCACCAGCCAAGGATGCACAACCCATCTCACATACGTTTCTTCTTCCACACAACCCATTTTGCCAAAGGCTGGCGTTGACCTTGGGCATCTCAAACTGGAAGAGGCCATGGGCAGTGTGTGTCTGTGGGTCTGGGTGAAAAGGCCCACAGAGGGACGCTTGCCCAGCCCCATACACAACTGCACTTCCCTTCCCTCTCCCTGTCAACTTCAAGGAGAAGTTAGACACAGCTCTGCTGCCCTTCCTCCTTGACTCTTCCATTGTAGTCCTGCTTTCTGTAGGTATCACACCAAATCAGGCCAGAATCTTAATGACCAGCCGCAGTCAGGTCTGCTGGCGTCATGATTTGATAGCAATGGGCAAGTGCCCCACAACTTAGAGGGAGCAACAGCCTTTCTCAAGGCAGCCTCAGGAGACCATTTATCACTATCAAGCCCTTGCTGAGCCTGGAACAACCTTGAATTTGGGCCATGAAGCCAGACCAAAGCAGGGCAATGCTGCTGGCCAAGGGCTACACTGATTGCATGGCGCAACGACCTCGGTGCAAAGAGAAGGATGCTTGGGTTGACTTGCCATCTTCTGCTCCCCGACACGGACAGGGCAAAGCCCTCCCCACCCCAGCGTGATGGTGGAAAGGTGATGCTGAGGAGCAGCATGCCCAGGAGCAGCACTGAGACGTGGGTGCTCTTCAGAGGCTGAGGCAGCTGGAAGGAGCTCAGATTTTGGGAGGACAAAGGGAAGGGAAGGTTGAAGGGAAGGTTGAAGGAAAGGGCAGTGGTAGCATTCCTGCACAGTAGAGAGGTATACACACACACACAAACACACGTATGTGCATGTAGGGGTGTGCACACGCCCAGCATTTTTGTTGGAGGTGGAGGCAAAACCTTGTAATTGCACCATCGGGGATGCCTTTAGAATCGGTGTTAAACAACCAACTCAAGCATCACCACGACTGCACCAAGACAAAGGATGGTAATGGGAGCGAAGGAGGAGAGGTGCCCGTCTGCGGACATTTTAACTTGGTCTCTTGAAAGGATGTATTTCCTTGGTCCTAAATGGGATTTGCTTTAGCTCCAGACAAAACCCTGAGGATCCTGTAAACTCAACTAGGTCACTCCTGCAAGTTAAAAATAAAATGAAATAAAGAAATGAAATGAAATACCGAAGTGAATAGAATAAAATAAATTAAAATAGAGTAGAAAAAATAAAATAAAATAAACCCAGGACAAAACCAAACTGCAATTCCTCATTCGGCTTCCCCTTTCTCCTATTTTAATCTGTATAGTACCATCCAGTTCCAGCCTCCCCCCTTCCCCTTTTTTTAAATGCAGTCTAATCCTGAGTGTGAACTGATGTAGTTTGTGTGTTAGGGGGGAAAAAAATCTCTCTCTCTTTCTGCCTTTTTTTTCCCTTCTTCTTTCCTTGGCCCAGTTCATTATTTTTCTTTCTTGTCACTCAGTGTGATAGGTTGAACAGAAGTGCACAGATGAGCACTGAAAACGGTGTCACAAGGCCTTAATCTAGTCTTTAATGCCTGACTTCAGAGATGTCATTTATCTTCTAACTGCAGCAGGCTTCCACCAACTTTATCTCTAATAATATATTGATGGATTAAAAGGGTCGGGCAGGAGACCGGGCTGGAAAAATTGCTTATTGACATCAAAATACAGTGCCCTCAACCTGATAAACATGGAGGGGCTCGTGTATCTCCCAGAATAGTTGGCGTTGCTATAATTTTTTTTTCCTAGCGTGTTTCTCCCAGGTTCATGGGGTGGTCCAGTAAAATAAACAAACGGAACAAATAAATAGGAAATACAGTTTCTGCATTGACGCAGCTGAGTGGAAGCCCAGCCATTTCTGTAATAGTTTCTTAATGACAGTGCGGCACAGGGCTGTTTATCGCCGACTGCAAGCCACCTTTCCAGGCGACCTGACGGGGAAAGGCTGCCATTGTTTTAGCAAGGTCGGGGGGAAAACTGGGACACGGAGGGTGAGAGATTGCAGCACCCTGCAATAGCATTTCGGGAAGTGGTTTCTGTCCCTGGTGGTGTAAAAGTCGGGAGCTGTCTGGGAATCTTTACAGCTGAAATTCATCCCTTGCCACACGGATCTCATGCAGGAAGAATTAAATGGGGGAGGAGAAGGGGCTGCCATGCAGAGCATCGGCAGAAAGGCTGCCCTCACCTCCATGCTCCTCCACAAGCCAGTGGGGAAATGAGAACAAGCTATTATTTTGGAGATGACATGGCCCACATACTGCTGGAGAAGATATCCGCCTTGCTCCTCAGCCACCCTGGGTATTTTGGGTTGCCCCTCGTGCCCCATTTATCCACCCTTAGCTGATTTTGGCAGTTTTCATTGCACAAGTTGGCTTGGGGGGGCTCATCCTCAAACGTCCTCCAGCATTAAAATCTGGCCTGTGGCCACGCAGCTTCCCAACACTACAGGAGCAAGCACACCCAAGACTCAGCATCCCACCACATCCACCATAGGCAGCTGGAAGGTTCTCCACCACGTTCCAGTTGTACTAATGCTACAGGATTTTTGGCAGGGAAAGGCAGTCACCACTGGCATTGATAGGAGCAGCCACAGGTGACAATGTTTTCCTTGCAGTGGGGTGGAAATGGTTCAAGCATTCACTGTAGAAACACCGCATTGCTGGGGAAAGGTGGAGCCCCTGTTGAACCCATTGCAATGTGAGTTGTGTTTGTCTCTTGCTAAGGAAACTGGTTGCAAGTAGAGATGACTAAAAAGCATGGGTCTTCATCCTGAGGAAAGCTCCAACACTTTACGTCTGGTTTATAGTAAAGCCAGGCTGAATGGGAAAATCCTGAAGTCTTCTCTTGGAAGAAAGAGTTGAGAAAAATGTACTTAACAGGACATTGCAACTTGGACTGATGTTCCTGGTTCATTCCGGCTTGAGCTACAGGTCCCTCCCACCCTGGCCTGTCTGTTCTCCAACAGGGCTCACTCAAAAATACCACCCATCATGCACCGTGACGGACATATCCCCCTGAACTCCTGCCTGGGCTTCCTGGGAAGATGATGAGCCACTGAGACAGATGCAGAGATAAACTTTGTCACCAGAGGAAGCATTTCATTTCATCTTCCTGGAAAGAAATTCCATGAAAATCAATCTTCCCACAGAAAATTTTGATTCTTGGCAAAAAGTCTTTTTCTGATCGGGAATTGCCTCAACTCAAAAACATCTGAGCAGCCGTGGCTACAAGAAGAGCCACATTTCATTCCCTCCTGCATTGAGAGGGCTTTTGTGTGAAGGCAAGCTCGATGGTCCTTGAGAAGGTGGTAAAGTTGCAAGCATTATCATTGCAAGAACTTTTAATTATCAGGAGCTCAGGCTGCTTTGATCATACCCCAAAACTCGAGCTCGGTGGCTTGGGGTGCTGTCAGGTGGCCCAGCAGAGATCACATTTGCCATGGAGGTGATCCTTAGCTCGGAAGAGATGTGTTCACAAGAACTAATAAGCTCACAGGCCTTCCCTGATAGATGAAAATAATGGAAATAATACTGCAGCGCATCCTGTAGACAATGTCATGTGCAAAGATCTCTAGGATACCAAGTCCACAAATAAAGATCAGTTGCCAACGCCCAAACAAATGGGCTCTGAAGACCAGTGCTGATAAACACCATTCCCATTGAGGAACCCTGTAAAACACAAAAGAAAAAAAAAATAAAAATGGGGAGAATGGGGAAAAATTAACCTGATGGTCTTTGATGAGCAACCAAGCCATAACTTTGATTGTGAGCTTTGCTCTGGGAGCAAGCGGCTGAGCATCACGCTGTCCGGCGTCCCAGTTCCTCAGATGGGAATGATTGGCAGGCGCTTGCAGACGGCAGAACACAAGCCTTGCATTACAAGATTGTCTTTCCGAAATTTACCCGCTGAAACGCTGAATTTATCAGCCGAATTTATCAGCTGAAATGCCTCAGACTTCTGGGAAGCTGCCTCTGGCCGACCACTTGATGGGAAGAATGTCTCCGATTTTTTTTTGGCATCTGGAACTAAAGCAGCTCAGCTGCTCTCCCCTACACCTGCCAGTCACTCCTGGTTGCATTTTATCTAAGCACCATTTTCTAATTTCGCTACGGTGAAGACTATCACAATGCATTTTTGCAATAGGTAGCTAAAATGACAAACTGCGAGGATTGTAATATTTTGAATATAAATTGAATAAATTACTGTAGTTAAAAATAGCAATTTAATACCCATATTCTGTTAAGAAAAAAAATATATTTTTTGCAAGTGTCATTCTTTATGTCCTTTTCTTTTTTCAGACTCTTTGGCAAGCAGAGAAAATACCCCAAAAGGAGATAGATAGTTTTCTCTGCTCAGAAATGGAATTCTCTGAAGCTTTTTGCAGGACTTTGTTTCCTTCCCACTAAATTCCCTGGAAGGCTCCACAGTGACGTAACCAGCGAGGAGCTGGGCCAGCACTGCTTGGTTTTAGAATCTCACTGGTCTCCGAGATGTTTCTCAAATCAACTTCTTCCGTTATGAAGAGCGATTGAAGGAGCTGGGACTGTTTAGTTTGAGGAAGAGGAGGCTGAGGGGAGACCTCATCACTATCTACAACTACTTGAAAGGACATTGTAAAGAGGTTGGTGCTGGTCTCTTCTCACAGGTAATTAGTGATAGAACGAGAGGGAATGGCTTCAAGCTGCAACAGGGTAGGTTTAGACTGGACAAATAGTAAAAAATTCTTCACAGAAAGAGTGGTCAGAGACTGGAACAGCTGCCCAGGGAGGTGGTTGAGTCACCATCCCTGAATGTGTTTAAGGGTCGTTTAGATGTGCTGTTGGGGGATATGGCATAGGGGAGAACTTTGTAGAGTAAGGTTGATGGTTGAACTCCATGATCCCAAGGGTTATTTTCCAACTTGAATGGTTCTATGATTCTTCCCTTTGATTACCCCATCCCTTTCTGAATTTCTAGTTAATCGCTTGTCATCCCTGGTATAAAGGGGAGGAGGTGGCGTTTCTCATCCCGGGGCTGCATGTTACAGTATTTGCAGGGCCAGAGGCATAGCAATGTGCCATGCACCATGGGTCAGCCACGAGCCGCATCCTAGAGCCAGACCCGACCCTGCTACGGACCCTGCTTTGCTCTCAGGGCGGTGATATTAAGGAAGCATTGGCAATAATTCTTCATAGCTCTTCACTGCCTACAATCTGAGCCACGGTAAACTCCTGCTGGTGTCCACAACGCTGGAGTCTTCTCCTCAAGACTCAACTATTTCTCACTGTTAGTTGTTAACATATTTCACATGGAAACTATTTCACTACCTAGTAGAGAAATAAACTCTCTGGGTATTTTTTTCAGGGTTGACCATCTAAAATACAAAATATCCATATCACACTTGGCCATCCTTACCTGTTTTCCTATTATTCTCCAGAAATAATTGCCTATGATTTGATGGCCTGGTTCCCAAAAGGCATGGGCGTGCACTTCTATTTGTTGTTCTGCATCCTGCATCTTCCAAGGTGCCTTCTCCCTCAAAACACTTTTCCCCTGAAGAATCACGCTGTCAAAACCCTCATTATTTTATAACTTCTATGCCCCTCTTCTCTTCTCACCTTGTTAAATACTGCTGGAGCAAAGGAGTTCAGTAGCTCTACCATTTTAGCAACACCATTGATTTTGTCTCCCTCTTCATTTATTAATGGAACTACTTTCTCTCTAGTATTCCCTTTTCCCTGATATAATTGTAAAAGCTCTTTTTATTCCCCTTAAGCCTTTCTGCTCTCTGAGCTGGCCTTATCTTTTCCCTGCAAGCCTTAACTGACTGTATATTCTTGTTTAGTTCTCTTTCCCTTCTCCGTTTTTCACTATAGGTTCTTTCTTTACGTTCCTATCTTTCGCCGGCGCTTTGTTATGCCACATTGGATGCTACTTGTCCTTCCATTTATTTCGACGGGAGCAGTAGCGTGTCCCACTCTATGGAGCTATTCTGGCTTTTTCTGGCCTTTTCTCACCCCTCTGGATTTAACATGTCTCCCCAGTGCCCCCAGTTCACGCCTGGCCACAGAAGCACCAGGTAAGGTGCAGGCTGGAAAGGCACCGTGGCAAACATAGTCTGTGGGAAGTCCCACGCCGTGTGACATCCCAGGCACTCGTCCCCATCTAGGAGGAACCAAAATACCTCTCTCAAACTACAAATCCTTTTCGTCCCACTGGAGGTTCAGAGCCAACTCTTGCTTCTGAACCCAAAGTTTCCAAGAAGTGCACAGGGAAGGTCATGGGGTGATTTTACTTACCACTATCATCTGGAGCAGTCCAACGGAGACAAAAGACCAGATGGATTTTACCAGGGCCCCTGTGAAAATTCTGAACAGGTTTTTATGTTACAAACATTGCACTGCCAGTGGGTCGGACCAAAGGGCTCGGGAGCCACCCTGGTTCTCTGGGTCTCTTGCTTTTTTGCAAGTGGAATATCTTCATTCCAAATAGGTAACCACTTAAAAGAAAAAAAAAATCACAGTACTTTTTTTAATGAGTCATTGTTTCATCTGGAATAATCAAAACATTGCATTTTTAAAATAAGGAAACACATGCTTCAATTCCACTGGATTTAGAACATGTTAAAATAAAGCACTTTCCTGAAATCATAACAAATTCACACAATTCTTTTGCTATGTCTAAATCTACATTTTCCCATACAAGAGAGGGGGTTTATTTGCAGCAAGTCCACAGAATAGAGATGGGAATTATCAGAAGACCGGAAAACAATGCCTCTAAGGAAAGATTGAAGAAGTTGGGGTTGCTCAGCTGGAGGAGAGGTGGGACATTGCTATAATCTCCGAGTACAGAGAAGGCTTATGGAAAGAGGAAGGGATAGCTTTTCTTCCTGGTAGGTAAGATAAGTAGTCGTGAGCTTAAACCACAGCAGGAGAGGCTAAGGATGGATATGAGGGGAGCCTTTCGAGCGATGAGGCTGCTGAAGTGCAGGGACAGGCTGTCAGGGGAGCAGGTTGTGCCTGTATTGATGGAGGTGCCTTTTCAACAAACAAGATGACCACCCTCCTGGAGCAGCATGATTCAGCTGGTCCTGTTGCAAAGGTCACCCTAAGGTCCTTTCCACCTCCATTTTCCTGGGATTCCACTGACTCTGCTGTCCTAGCAAGGCTCGATGTTTTTTGGATACTGCGGCACTTCTCTAGCACTGGGGGGTTTTGGTGGATCCAGAGAGGAACATCTCTGAAGACCTGTTTGGTCTCCAAGTCTACCACCGAGCCGAGACACTGTGCCAGGCCCTGCCCCTGTGTTAGGCACTGCTGAAGCACGGGTTTCTAGAGAAACATTATTTAGAACATCAAAGACCCAGACACTGAAAACCAGCCAGAGATATGGAGCTGAAAGCTGCCAGGAGCAGCGTTGCAGGCAAACCCAGCCCAGGAGCCCACCAAGCCCTATTGCAGGCAGGGGTAGGGGGGGAAGGTGGTATCCTTCAGGGAGTTTGGCACTGCTCCCTTCTCCAAGTCTCCCCTGGCGTGCACAGAAGTTATAGCATGGCTAATTACAGGAAATTAAAGAGAAAGAGATATAAAGAGATTGCCTGAGCTGAGAGAGCACTGGGAAGGGCTCGCAGATGTCCTGCAGCACCACCACTGCAATTAGACCCAGAAAAAGTAGGGCTGGAACAAGAAAACCTGGAACTGGGTGGCAGGAAAAGGTTAATTATAACCCCTTTCTTTGGAATCTAATTTCCAGGCATTGAATATTTGTAGATAAACAGGCAGAAAAGACATCTAAAGTGGTCTAGGCTGGAGTGGCAGCAATGAGAGAGTGTGGCAGAATGGAGCTTGTACTTAGCCCAGAGGACCAGAGTAAAGATGCTCATGGGAGGATTGTGGGAGGAACCTGGTTAGAATAAATGTTCTAGATTGATGCCAACAGTCAGGAATCTTCTGGAAACTGGAAATAGTGCAGTATACTTGGCTGGTTTCATGGCATGAATTCCTAGCTGAGATGGAGATGTCTTCTTGGGCTCAGCTATTTATGGGGCTCTCACTTCACTGAGCAGGAGGGAAAGTCCCAGGTGTGCCCAGCTTTGCAGGTGTCTCAGGAGCATCAGGAGGATCCTTGCCCACAGGGTGTCCTCTTCCCAGGCCAGGCCTCTTTGTTTTTGCAAAGCCCCTTGTGCAAGATAGGGATGAGGGAGAGAGAGGTGAAGGAAGAGAGAAAAGAGAGAGCAGAGCAGGGTGACCGTAGGGTAAGGAGCACAACCCAAGTGAGAAACCAAGCCCTGCAGTCCCCATCCTTGCTGCATTCAGTAACAGGAGGGGGGCTGGAAACCAGTGCAATGATCCTAGCACCAGCCTGGACGTGACATGGCAATCAGTGCTGGGTGACAAACAGCACAGCCAAGGCTTTCATCCTTCTGCAGAAGGGCTGTAGAGCTGGTTTGATGTAACACAGTGGTCAATTTGCTTCTGCAGCCATCCTGGAACATAACTATTGCCACTGCTGCTATTACAAATAAATAATAATAATCTATTAAAACTAGTTAGGAAATGTTGCACCTCCTTAACGAATTTGGAAGGTGATCTTCTGGCAGAGGGGTGAGTTTTGCAAAGTGTCAGGTGGCCCTCTCAGTCAGCCCTTTGGGGAGAAGCTCAACAAATCTCCCAGTCCAGGAGAAAGCTCCAGGATGGTCTGTTGTTAGGAAGAGATGATCCTGTGCCCATGTCCTCAGGCCTGGATTGGGCATCAACACAGTCACAGTGGGATGGTCAAGGACAATAAAAGGTAGAGTATGACTGTTCTGATCACACCATCCAACAAATCCAACCAGGCTGGGTGCAGAAAAAGAAACCAGCTCCTCCTGATCTTTGTAACTTTTCTAGCAGCTCTTCCATTATTCCTGGCACACCCGTGAAACTGCTCCTTCCAGCACTCCTGCGAGAGTGCAAAGATTTCACATCAGGTCCTCAAAAGACGAGATAACACTGTGATTTCAACTTGCCACTCCTGAGCATCTCCTATCTTGGCTCTTCCATGTCACCCAAGAACACAGGGTTAGTGCATTTCCATGCTTTTGAAGACTTCTCTCCATCCTTCTCTCCATATGACCCCTTCTCCCCACCAGGCAAACCAAAGGCTTGGAGCAACTGGAGATGGGTTTTGCCCTACTGGTTTTGCTGGGAAACATCTCCAGAGCCTCAATGCTTTAAGGTGAGAAGCACACCTGCAGCAACAGCCCCAGCATTCCTGTACCCATGGTGTAATCGTGGCAAGTCTTTAAGCATTTTAAGGAGGGGGGAGGGACGGAGAAAGGAGGTCCATGTTTTCAGAAGAAAGAAACAATAATTCCTTCGGCAGTTTGATATTAAAAAAAAAAAAAAAAACCAAAGGCTTGTAAGCTGCTCTGAAGCTTGAATGTCAGAAGTAGACCCCGGGGACATGGATTAGAGGGCACAATGAAGGTGAGTCTGTGAAATGAGCATCACGGATCTTTGGGCGATTGTTAATAAGAACACAGAAATGCAAATCTCCGGGACCTGGTGAGACATCAGCCTGGGCGCCTACAAATACACATGCGACTCCAATCAAATTAAGGGAGATTCGCACCAGGATGGTAAAAGGCTGACTTGATGCCTGTTACAGCACAGAGGCCTTATCTCCTGCTGGCGGGGAGCAAGAGGTCCCTCACAGGAGCAATCCCAGTGCCTCTCCCCGTACAGAAAATGTAAGGAAGTGACCCTATCTAAATTCGCCTGGGTTCAGGAATATCCTTTTTGCGGGTGTTTGGCCGCCATAGGTAGCACTACCTAGAGATTCCCTTACACGTGACAACAAGAAAATTGCTTGCAGTTTAGTGAATCCAGACTGCAGCTACAAATAATTGATCTGATTATCTCCTTTCTCCACTTTTTTACTTGGTTTTATATGGGAATCCAGCCTAAACTCTCCACGAGGCTGAGATGCTGCTACAGGATAAAGCTGAATATTATGCACCGGTTCTTCATGCAGTGAGGGCTTTCTTCTCGCTGTTCATGAGTTGGGGTTGCTCTTTTGTTTGGAGTTTAGCGAGCCCTAATTCCATCCTGCTCCACGCTTTGTGCTGCTGTGCCTGAGGACAGCGAGTCATTGCATACACCCTTTGCATAAAGATAAGCTCACATGAGAGTGGTTCATCAGCGCAGGACCCGATGAGAAAGGACAAATGCTTCTGTAACAACCTTTGAGTCTTGTCTTGAACAGAATATCATTTCGGTTCTTGAGGATCACCAGGCAGAGGGTAGACCCAGGGTCTCCTCAAGAACTGGACTGTGCTTGGGAACAGCAGGCATCTTCCCAGCCAGCAGAGGCTGGGAAGGTCTTGCATATGACCTTCCACTTCATATTTGCAGATGTTGCCCTTGGTCTTTCTTTTCCTCCAAGGGCTGAACACAAGGCGAAGAGGATGATGAGTACACACTGAATTCATTATAACCTGCAGCATTTAGGGAAGGACAGAGAATATAACTCCACTCCCCTAAAACTCTGGCTTTTAAGCTACTGCTGGTTTGGCCCAACCTCAGTTTCTGGCCCCTCAGATATGCTATGAGCAAAGACGGTCAAGAGCACTGAAGCAAAGGTGGAGATGTCCAAGGCAAAACCCGAGCTTTTGGTGCACCTCAAACCCCTATCCTCCCAGGATCCTACAACCAGCAGCAGGAGAAAATGTGCCACATCAAAGTTAGCGCTGGCTGGGTCTCACATTATGTCTCCAGAGCAGCGGAGAAGCGGCAGGCTTCCATGGGCACATCCCCTCGTTCTTTCTCTTCTGAATCCTTTATTTTTTCCCCCTTTCTCATTCTGTCTTTGCTTGCATTTCAAGGTTAAAAAAAGTCAGGATACAATAGTAAATATGTAAGATTAGCTCCTAAAATATGTTAGCAAGTGAAAGCTAAAGAAAGCCAAATGAATTTAAAAAAGGCTTTCTTGAAGCTTAGAACAGAGACAGTCCTTTTGATCCTTTATCACACAATAACAAAAAAAGCACCAACCGAGATACATATATATAATATACATATGATATATATATTTATATACGCCATGNTGCAAGAAGCTTTTTTTTCTGCAGATTTCTTTTTCTTTCTTTTTTTTGATATTTCAAAGCTGGCAGTTCAGTAAATGGCTGGAACTGCCACATCTCTGTTCTTGCTAAAGAAATCAATGCTAATCCTATTACTGGCAGTTATCACCTATCCCAGAAACCGCGGCTAAAAGAAAAAAAAACCACTGAGATGTCAAAGTAGGAAAAAAGCATGGGGGAGGGGGAGAAAGCGCCCTTCATTCACTTTCAAACAGTGATTGTTTTCTTATTTTTGATCATTTTTTCCTGTTAAGAGAGAAACTAAACCACACAAAAAAAAGGGGGGGGGGGGGGGAGAAAAAAAATAATAATACGAAAAAAAACCAAATCCATGCTCAAATAACATTAAGGGCCTGATTTAAACCTACTCACCTGCACGTAAAGCCAGGCAGTGCTGAGAGCTGAGGCTCACACCGCGGTGCCGAGGTGGGAAGCAGGGTCCTGAGGCTTGGGGGACGACAACACCCCACATCCCCAGGTTCCCCGCCAGCGCTGCAGGGCTGCCTGCGGATCCAGAGGGATTGCTTGGGGCCAGTGCTGTCAAAACAGGAGGAGGCAGGGGGTGTCAGCCCCTTTTTGGGGGTGTTTGCCATGCGGGGAGCCCTCCAAAGCACCCATCTAGGCATTGGCACAAGGCTCTCTTCGTGTTGCCGTGGGCTGGATTGATGTGTTGGCTCTGCTTGGGGCAGCCAGCTGTGGATACAGCCGGATTCTCCTTTCCTGCTCCAGATGTGAGCACATGCCCCATTTCCCAGTAAGGAGCAATTCCCTGCTACGGAGCGATTCCCCAGATACATGTCGGGCTCTTCCCATCTGCAGTCGGTCTCAGTGTTGAACACCTCAAAAGGCTTGGGTAGGCCAGTGCAGATCATCCTTCATCATCCACTTTGGTTCCCCCGAAGTTTTTTTAACTTCCCTACACCTTTGCTTCTCTTCCCATGTGCTCCTGCAACTTGCTCGCACTCCTCGAGCAGCTGCAAGGATGATCATAGAATCATTCAGGTTGAAAAAGACCCTTGGGATCATCGACTTCAACTATCAACCCTACTCTACAAAGTTCTCCCCTACACCATATCCCCCAACAGCACATCTAAACGACTCTTAAACACATTCCAGGATGGTGACTCAACCACCTCCCTGGGCAGCCTATTCCAGTGCCTGACCAAAATCCTGATGATCCTTGAGGATCATCAACATGCTCACACTCCTTGAGCAAGCTCAGGGTCCAGCTCTCCTGCCCCGAAATTTCAAGGTTGCCGTTGTGATCCTGGTCACAAGATGCTGAAAAGCTGGAGCTCCTGAGGTCAGCTCACTCCGTGAAGGTCCTGGTTTGGCCTGTCAGGTGGCCCTGCCCGGCCCACTGAATGCCATGAGTGTGGGTGGTCAGACATCCCAATTGAATACATATTACTCTCAAAGCCAAGAGGAGCAGCGGTTTTTGAACCAGAGCTTCAGGAAGAGGTATCCAGCTCCTCTTCATCAGAGCACGCCATCCTCCTTGCTGGCATAAGCAAGAAGATGTTGGTCACCAGCCTGACATGCTGTGGGAAGGAAGGGACCAGCTGCACAGCTCACAGGTAGGAAGCAAGAAAGTAGAGTGCAAAACAAATAAGCAAATAAGAAGAAATTCTAAAAAAGCCAGATCAAAGGCTTGGACAAGCAGCCAGCCATGTGTCTGCGCTACCTAGCCTCAAGTCGATGCATTTCCCGGCACGTTGGTGAGCATTTCCCCAGCATGTCACTCCCACCACCTACACCCCCATGGGCATCCCTTCCAACCTTTTAAGCAAAATTTCAGTTCATTCTGGGCACTAGCTCACTGTCACTGAGCCAGTGGAGATATTTGGAGCCTGCCAGAGGTATTTTTCTCCGTCTATAAACTCTGAGGCAGAGTTAGGACCAATTTAGGCTTTTGAGAATATCTTGTAAAAAGTTAGTTTGCAAACCCTGGGGAAGCAAACGTGATGGAGGAGCCACTGGACACTGCAGGAGGAGGGGGTAAAACCCAGGCACCTCATTTCTGCTTTTATTTGCAACCAGCAAAACTAAACAAAGAAACGAAAAATAACAAAGAGGAAGAAGGTATTGAGCTTGCTCTTCTCTACCCTTTGCGTGGTTTGTAGGTCCTGCTCCTGTTTGTTCCCAGCCTTGCTCTCATCCTCCCTGCCCAGCAGACCCCACCACATCCACCTCTGATGGTCTGGCTGGGCATATCCACTGGCAAACCCTGCCCATCACAGCGTGGCTTCTGCAAAAGAGACAATGACCATCTAAGTCCAGAGGAAGCCACGTAGGCAGGGGCTGTGGCACTCATCCAGGCACCTGGGCTCTCCATGGATGGGGTGGACACGGCCATGGCCCAGGGTGGAGGTAACACACATGCAAGTGGGGAGTAAGTGACCTACGGAAGAAAATAGAAAGGGAAGTTGGAGTCTCACGGGGATAACAGCAGGCCATCGAGATGCTCACGGGTGACAGAGGGAGAGCAGATATGCATGGAGCTGATGACACCTTGGGAAAGATCTGGCTGTGCAGGGTGTGTGACAATGCCAGGGACAGAGCAGAGATATCTCCATCACAAGGTGCGGTGGGGAGGAGGCAGCCGCAACGCTTGATAGCAAAACAGAGGCAGAGGGGGAAAAGGAAAATATAAGGATTTCTTAGTGCAGAGAAAGAAATGCATAAAAGCAATTCCTGTGTGTGGCTAGGGTTCCGGAGGGGATGGAGGCATCCACGAGGATAGGTGCTCATTTGTTTATGGTTGGAGGTGTTAAAGGAAAATAATTCCTGGACCATCCCAAACCAAAATTCTTCCTAGTTTGACTCAAAAGCAGAGAAAAACATAATCTTGCTATGATTTTTTTTTACATTATTTTAGCACAGCTGAAGTAATTTTTAACCAAGAGTATGCTTTGATGTGGGTGGGGAGAAAATGTTAACAGTATGCCAAGGTATCATTAAAATAACTCAGGAGTGCCAAAAGATTTGTGGTTGGTTTTTTTTTTTTTTTTTCTATAACAGAGAGCAGTGAAGCAAACCCCATAGGTTGCAGTGACGGAAAACACAGCCCCCGGCCCCAAGTGTGAACAGACCCAGAGTACCCATCACCTTCCCCCAGCCCTGAGAATTGTGCCCAGAAGAAAAGAGAAAACTAGCAGATTTTCGCAGAATCACAGAATGCTATGGGGTTGGAAGGGACCTCTGGAGATCATCTAGTCCACCCCCCTGCCAGAGCAGGGCCACCCAGAGCAGGTCCCACAGGAACGTGTCCAGGCGGGTTTTGAATGTCTCCAGAGAAGGAGACTCCACCACCTCCCTGGGCAGCCTCTTCCAGGGCTCTGCCACCCTCACAGGAAAGAAGTTTGTTCCTCCTCATGTTTAGATGGAACTTCCTATGTTCCAGCTTGTGCGCATTACTTCTTGTCCTGTCCCTGGGCACCACTGAAAAAAGACTGGCCCCATCCTCCTGACACCCACCCTTTAAGTATTTATAGGTGTCGATCAGATCCCCCCCCAGTCTTCTCTTCTACAGACTGAAAAGACACAAGTCTCTCAGCTTTTCTTTGTAGGAGATGCTCCAGGCCCCTCATCATCTTTGTAGCCCTCTACTGTACCCATTCCAGCAGTTCCCTGGAGTTTTATTTCCAGAGGAAGCTTTTCTTTCCCTGCTGGAGAACACGGTTGGGTGACCCCTGTCTTACTCCCTCTCCTGGGCTCGCCCGTCATCAGGAGGGCACAGGGAACAATGCGACGTCCTATTTCTGATGGCAGATGACAGCAGGACATGGACAGCACTGGCAGGTGGACATCAAGAAGGTCCAGGGTATTTCCATCCTCCAGTTCCAGCCAGTTGGGTGGTGTCGTGGTTTGGCCTCA
>VXAK01008107.1:0-44354 GCA_013399435.1 Arenaria interpres
CCCGCCCCTTCTTCATCAGGAAATGGATTTAGGCGGGAAAACGCACGGAAATGAGGGATAAAACGCAGTGATGCTAATGGTAGGGGAGGATGAGCACTTAAGGTGTCAGTGCAGAAAAAAGAAAAGGAGCGGGTGGTGTGATTTCACCTCCGAGGGTTGCAGCTTCTTTGGAAGGTTCCCCGTGTCTCCCCCAGATATTAATATGCTTTCTAATTGTTTTGCGGATGTATACGCACACCATATATTCGTACACACCATTCGTCATATGTAAACGCCATAAATTAGATATACAGACTGATACATAGGTATGTTTTAGATACATTGTAAATAAATATATATCTATATATGCATATAGGTTTGAATACATACATACATATGAACGTATGTATACATTTTCCACATCAACAAGTGTGACACCCCAGCATACAAGAAGAGATTCGTCCAGGGTCTTGCACACAACAGGGGTCACAACTATAAAGATGAGGCAGCAGCCTGGGAACTGATCACAGGACATCTTCCCTTCCTAAAGCTGCTCAATTTAGGAAACACAGAGCAATTTCCCACCCCGCTGAAGTAAATGATGACAATTTCGATTGACTTCAGTAGGTCCAAGAGTTCACCCATCGCTGCTGTTCTGCACTATCCTCGCATCAACTTGAAGTATGTCTGACTTGCAGATGACATGGGTACAGCTCTCTTATTCCAGAATGACTTTTTTTCCCCATAAGGACTCATGCAGCTTACAAAATTATGTTTAGATTATGGCATTTTAAATTTACAACTTTGCTTGCTGTGACTGTAAAGCATTTTATATGAAAACTCACCACAAAAAACAACTTAACACACTCCAGTATTAAAACATCTAGTCAGATACTGAAAATCATATATTCATTGATAGAATCCTAGTATGGTTTGGGTTGGGATCGACCTCTAAAGGTCATCTAATCCAACCCCATGGTCATTGTATTCACTGTCAACTGAATGTAATCTTGAACATCCAGATTTTGTGAGTGCTGCATGATTACATTGGCAGTAATGACAAGCTATCTTAGAATTTACAGCACAAAAGTACTAATCATATTTAATCTTAAAACACTTTGTGTACAGAACAATACTCACCAATGGAGAGATTCAGCAAGTTAAATTTCAGGGGCATGAAGCTGAAGATTAAATTACAACTATGACAACAAGAAATATAGAAGATATCGACGAAAAGAATTGGTTTTCAGTTCTGGGAAAAAAGAAGATAAATGAGAGAATATCACCTTCATATTCAGTATTCACAGCACAAACCTGATAACAGGAAAGTCTCAGCAGTTTACTTTCAGCACAAAACCCCCAAAATTAATTTCTTCTCTTTTTGTCTTTAAAGTGTTGCTCTGTCTCTCAGTTTCTTCTTTTCAAATGAATCCTTTAAACATACTGACAAGCCTCTCTAGGGCCTTTGTCAGAAAAGGGCTGCTTTTAATTGAAATCCCCCATAACAACTGAACTACCTTAGATTACCTTTTCAGCTCTGTCTTTGAAGTTTCATGGGCTGCTCAGAGATGTCCACATAGCTGAGGCTGTCCTTTTGGGCTGTCAAGTCCTAAATGGTAATATTTTAGGTTTCCCCATGGTTAATTTATGCGTCACAGTAATTATTTTCATATTGTAAATACATGGTAATAATCCATTGGGAAAAATCGTAAATGCTGTTCTAGAAGGGGAAATTTCAAGAGGGTGCTGCCTGTGGGTGCATGTTCCCTATGAAGGTATGTGGGCAGGAAAGTGCAGTGGGTGCTGCCTGTGGGCACACAGACCCCACGGAGCAGGCAGGACAGGGCAGTGGGTGCTGCCTGTGGGCACACAGACCCCACGGAGCAGGCAGGACAGGGCAGTGGGTGCTGCCCGCACTTGGTGCCCTCATGTTTAGCTACCTGCAGATAACATGTGTGAGGTGCAAAATCTGATGTGTTATAGAGGTACAGATGTGTTATATCTGTGTCTGTTAGAGACAAAGGGGCATTTTGGTTTTCATCATGCCTCATGCCTGGTTTCCATGCAGAAGAGGCTCCTACCACCATGTAGTTTTACAGCTAAGAAGCGTACTGACATGCCCTGGATTGCAAAAGGAATGTAACATACCAGAGTCTGGTAACATATATAAAGGCACAAGAACCATGTCAAAATACCACAAGTCTTATCTGTCACACAGAAGTTGTAGGCCTCTGAGCACTCCAGCTCCTCGCTTTCTTTGTCCTTAAGAGGGCAGCATTACAATACAATGGAGCATCTGCAGGTTAACTTTGAATCATTGTCACCTTAATCTATTCTGCTTTCCTCAAACTTCACTTTTATTTTCCTAAGGCTGTGTAAGTTGACTTTGCCAGTTGTGTTTTCTCCCGACTGCAGCATTGAAGCCATTTTCCTATAAGCTATAAGAATTTAATTAAAAAAGGGATAGGGGCCCTCATGTTACGATGGAAAAATATGCACTAGTGATATGTGAGCATAAGAGAAGAATTTGAACAAACATGAAGGATTTTTATTTTGGAAAAGTAACACTTTCTTACACAAAAGTAAGCTCAGAATATTCTAGATTTTTCCCTGTTTGTTTTTAAAAACAAAGGAAAATGCTTTTGGAGTAGAATAAGTCAAACCAAAAAGTGTTGTTGTTGGGTTTTTTTTATTTATTTTATTTTAGCACACTGGTAAGAGCTGAACCGCAGGTTTTTACCTGATTTAGCTTTTAACCCATGAAGTTGTTCAATGCACAGGTAGGGGAGTGCCTCACAGCCCAGCATCCTCCCTCGGCACTGACAGAGTACCTTCATCCCCACTGAAGCACGATGCCCGCTCTCCCTGCTGGGATAACTCCCTGCTTTTCACAGCACAGACTCCTCATCTGAGAGCTATTACCTCCATCCCCGACTGACAGGAGGACAGAGCCCACATCTCAGGCTCACCCAACTGGCCCAGCTCACAGAGCTCTGCATACACATCTCCTGAGAGCTCCCCTAATCCTCACCGCATTCTGGGGTACCCCCCAGACAAATATTGCTCTAATGTCACTCCCATCTCAGGTATACCCAAGTATTAGCCCTTTTGGTACTGCCACAGCACACAACCACCTTTAACAACTCCTGAAAAGCCACCACACAGCTCCCGTTCTGCAGGCAGTTCCTGACAATGCACCACTACTCTTCTGCGTCCTCTCTTATGCTTGGATCAATAATCAGATTCAAATACAACATAGCTGTTTTGGCATAGGGGTGCTTGTACCTATTTAAGTCAAAGGGCCTAAGGAGCATAAAGATAGCTTCATCTCTGGCCTGCAATCACAGCTTGAAAGAAAAACTTACTAGTAGTCAGTGGTAGTCACACAGGTCAACACATGGGACTGTTTAGTTTGAGGAAGAGGAGGCTGAGGGGAGACCTCATCACTCTCTACAACTACTTGAGAGGACACCGTAGAGAGGTTGGTACTGGTCTCCTCTCGCAGGTAATTAGTGACAGAACGAGAGGGAACAGCTTCAAGCTCCAACAGGGTAGGTTTAGACTGATCATTAGGGAGGAATTTTTCACAGAAAGAGTGGTTGGGCATTGGAACAGGCTGCCCAGGGAGGGGGTTGAGTCACCATCCCTGGATGTGTTCAAGAGCCACTTAGATGAGGTGTTGGGGGATATGGTGTAAGGGAGAACTTTGTAGAGTAGGGTAGATGGTTGGACTCGATGATCCCAAGGGTCTCTTCCAACCTAAATGATTCTATGATTCTATGTTTCTGGAACTTTGCATGAAATTGTACTTTCAAGGGAATTCTTCACGTTTAAAGTTAAGCAGGATTGCAGAACTTTGTTCTATGTTTTTAAGTTTAGGACATTAGAAGGAAACACGTTTGTTTAGGAACCATCAGATGAATAAGGTAAGAATATACAGAAGCAGGCCTCTAATAATAGAGTGATGCTTTAGCAGACAGATTTAACAACACTAATTCACTTCAAGGATATCCTGGTTCTCTGTGAGAGAATGAAAGCTGTCAAAAATATGTATGCTTTGAAAAACAGTCACTAGCACTTATTATTTCTTTAGCAGACCTTTAAAAGTTTATCAAAATACTATGTAATTTTCAAGGCATCCTTCTGTGACTCTTGGGTGACTTGTTACTAGGTACAGAAACCCAGTAAACATACTTGACTATTGATCAGGATTTAAGATTTGATTAAATTCTAGCCATGTCAGAAGTTTTACTGTTTACTTGGTTGTGTAGTAGCCTTTTTATATGGCACAAGGTATGGACACATTAACTTTTTCAGTGGGATCACGCACATACAATTTATAGCATCCTGCTGGGAGTGGGATATCTGATTACATCTGGCACCTCAGTACTATATTGGTTACATTCTCTCCATCACCAGCATGGAAAGGAGACTCATGCTGATAAAGAGACAAGATTTGTATAACTAAAACTCAGGAGTTCATTAGAAGGTTAAACAGAAAGTAATCCACCAAATGCTCAGAATTTCTCAAAAGCTTGCTTATTGTCCTTATCACCTCTCTCAGATCTTGTAATCTAACTCAGGCTGTTCCCACGCAACATGAAAGAAGGAAATGAAAATCAATGATTTTGTCAGGGTGATTAATAGCCAAGACTGATTGCTGAAGCCTTAGTGAGTATATATTTTAAAATTCTGAATAGTTGTCTAAAGGTACTTGGAAAGATTTTTCTTTTTGAGATGAATGGAAGCTGCACTTAGTGAAGAAAAAATTGTACTGGAAATATGGACTTTTTGGGAAGCTATACTTTCAAAGTAGACCTGTGCACTTCCTATGATCTATGGGACACTGTCTTATTTCTCCTGGGTTTTTTTGGACATACCATTATTTCATTTTTCCAATTTTAAGCATAAAATCCAGAGTAGGGCTCCTAAGTTCTCAGTCCTTATTCCCCATCCATTCATGGTGTATTCATGTGCAGATAACTTAATCACTTATGGATTCAATTTCTTCATGACTAAAATTGGAACACATCTAATTCAGATATTCTGAGGATTTCTGAGTTGGTCAAGTAGGAAACAGGCCTGCATTTCAATCCTGACACTTACTAATTATTGCATAAAAGACAAATGTGATGTATTTCTATACACAGTCTGCACCAGGGAACAGAGCTATTGAACAGCCAGTGGGAAATGTCACAATTATAAAACCACAGACTTGAAGATAACAGAAGTGAGAAAGACCTAAAGACAGTCATCTTCTTACTCTTGCCCCGAGGCAGGATCAATCCAACTACAAACATCCCTAACAGTCAATTGCCTAACTTCTTAAAACAGCCCAAAGAGCCACTGAGGCAATTCCTTCCAGTGTTTAACAGACCTTACACACAGAATACTCTCTGCTCTCTCCCACTCCAACCCCCCCTCACGTAAAAACGAAGTCTCCATTGCTCTAATGCATTCTTTTTTCTTACTTTTTGTCCTATGCCTAGCAGATGTGAAAACAATGACGTTGCACACCAGCCTTCTATTTGAAGGCTGTTACTATACGTTTTCCTACACTCTGTTTTTGTCTAGTTCTTTAAGGTCCTTCCTTAAAAAGGCTGAGGGGTTTTGACCCCACTTTGGTTTCATTCTCAAACTGGATGATATTCATTCATCATTCATTATTAAATTGGTCCATATCTTTTTTTTTTTGCTGGAATACAGACAGTATCAAAAACTGGACACGTTGCTCCAGTTTTGGCCTTACTAGGGCTGACTACAGAAATAATGAAGCCACGGTAATGTAACACAGCAATCTGTGCTTTCAAAGTAACTTACAAGTTACTTAATTCATTACCATCACCACCATTTAGGGTTTTCAAGATCAAATTCTGTCCTACCACTGTGATGAGCGGAGAGATAAAAATTTTAACTTCTATTTACAATAAGTTATTTTTCTTAAGGAGTGATTATCTTCTGTTTAAGAAATATTTTCTTATGTATGTGTTCATTGCTCATTATACTGGATACTGAAAGTGACGTTCCTTGGAGCTGCAATAATAAAATGCTAACACCAGTGCTTATAAATCTCAAATATAAGAACTTATTTTCAATATAAATTGCTTTTGATATTTACTGTTCTGCTTCTGCCTCTAGAGGGTGTCTAGTAATGATCAGATGAAAGGATAAAAAAAGTGTGCTGGATTTTGATAAGAAGGAAGTGATCTAGAAAAATATGTTAAAACGATATACTAAGCCTCAAAAAGATTCCATCATGCTGATGCAACTTTTTAAAGATCTGTACTCTGTTTCTATATAAATCTGTGAAGAAAGTCAGAGCCATCTCTTCTATTTTTAGGAAAACAGTATGTTCACGTTTACTTGTGTTATCGTGTTGAGCCTCATGCTGTTCGCAGGGAGAGAGGGAATTCAGATAAGGTTTAAAGCTGTGGAAACAAAAACAAAGGATTATGAATTTGGGACTTACTTTTTTTTCAGAGAAGGAGAGTAAATTATTTTATCTACAATAACAGAAAAATGTTATCACAAGTGCTTACTGAAAGTGAGTATCACTAAAGCTGCTTACTTCCTATCCCAGTTCCTTATAATCATATAATCACATGAACCAGATTACTACAGACCCAGCCCTTCTCCTACAGAGAAATGTTAGCTGTATAAAATCCTAGTGTGTCCACAATTTACAGTAATGTTGAGCAAAATTATAAATACAGTTTATCTAACAGGAAGAATAAAAGTAAAATGGAGTGGAGAGGTAGGTGCTGATCTCTTCTTCCTGGCATCCAGTGACAGGACACGTGGGAGTGGTTCAAAGTTGCTCCAGGAGAGGTTTAGAATGGACGTTAGGAAACATTTCTTTACCAAGAGGGTGGTCAAACACTGGAACAGGCTTCCTAGAGAGGTGGTCAACGCCCCAAGCCTGTCAGTATTCAAGCGGCATTTGGACCTATGTCCTTAATAACAGGCTTTAACTTTTGGTCAGCCCCAGTTGGATTAGATGATCACTGTATGTCCCCTCAAAGCAAATAAAACTCCTATTCTACTCTATTCTATTCTATTCTATTCTATTCTATTCTATTCTATTCTATTCTATTCTATTCTATTCATAGCTAGTGCTTTTCTACTGGTTCTACATGTAATATTTTAGTAATTTAAAGTAATTAAAAAGGTGTGTGCCTTTATATGGTAAATTGATATAATATAATTGTAAGTTTTAGCTCCTTGTAAGATGCTGCCTTTCCCACATGCACAGCTCAGGAGAGAGTGCTGACCCTGCTTTTATTCAGAAGTGAAACAATGAGTACAGTACTTTGGTCTACTATTCCTTTCCACCAACCCCTGTTTATACTGCTCTACTTGTCTTGATGCATTTTCAACTTCTGAAGATAAAGATGGTAAATCATGTTCATAAGTCATCCATGTCAGAGCATGCATAGTTGGCTAGAGTTATGTGAGAAATTATCTTGACCCATCATAAAATCTTCATAAATATATACACTTTCTAAATTTAAAAACTACCCATAACAGGGTTGGTTTTGGAATACATTTTTTTTAGAGAATGGTAAAGTCATGTTCAGTGATAATTCTTTGTCATCCACTTACCATATTTTTTCCCACCCAGAGACAGATTCAATTAGAAGTATTTTTCATGCCTTAGAGAGCCACAGCGTGGTTTTATTCAGAAAGGTTGTTTCACAGAAAGCAAATTAACTTACAATTTAAACACTATGGGCTGTATATCATTTAGAATAATGTATGATAAAATGAAAACTAATGACTGAGGTCTGGTGCCATTGCCGATAATGGCAAAACTCACATTAAATTTAAGCAGAGTGAGATCTGATAGTTTGAGCAAGTAGAGAAAGTCTCTATTCTGTCACCCCTTGACAGAGCCCTTTTCCTCTGTGTTCATTTGCTGTCAGACGTAGCCTGTTTTAGGCCCCAATTCAGTTAAAAAATAAGCAACCCTCATCACTGAAGCACTTGAAAACGTACTTTTAATGCTTTCTAGAGTAGAGATGGATTACTGGATCAGCCTTATGAAAATAAATAGCCAGAGTTTTCTCATTACAAATGCAAAAGATTTAACGTTGGAAAATGCCGAATCAAATACAACTCTACGTCTTTGAGGATTTATGGTTTAAGATAATATACAAAACCAGGAATGTGATTAATCAATAAGAGTAAACAATTTTGTTGAGAGTAAAATTACACACATAATTTATTTTCATTGAAAAGAATGGCAATTTGCAAATTACAGAAACAAAATGGAAGTGCTGATGAAAAGGATTATAAAAAAGCTACAAAGTGGTGGTAATGTGTTCCATTCTAATGTGCAAATGGAAAGAAATATAGCTGAAAAGACAGCTGTAATAAAAAAATCACCGTGCTTCATTTCAATTTGTTACTTTAAAAAAACAGTGCAACTTTAAAATGTTTAACAATTTAAATTATTTCCCAAGCACAGATTCAGAGCAGTATGCTTTTCTTCTAATTTCTTTAAAGATCATACTATTTGAATACTTTACTTTGCTGAAACATTTGACTTGCTTTATCATAATGCATTAAGATGTTTTTCTAAGCAAGTATATTATATCAAATATTTAAATTAGCATATATTAATGCAGCAGTATAACTACCGACTTGAAAAAGATTATACAATATAGAAAGTGATGCTACAAGCAGCAGTTTCATACATTATTTAATTATGATTCTTGTATTTTATATCTTAATTTCTCATTTTCCCACGTGGATTGTTTTCCTCCTTACAAATTCAACACAATTGCAGAGGAAAATGTTTGTTTCTTTTGTGTTCTCATCTTATTATTAAGAAAAAACATTCCCTTTTTCAATTTCAGTTTGAATTGACTCATATTTCTTCACAAAACTCTTGGTGGATATTGCCTTGGAATGTTCTTTTTTCTGTTTTTCCCCCAGCAGAGAACTGTTCTGACTGTAATTCTTCTCTGCATGGCATAGGGGAATTATTTCAAACATCATGTATCATCAGTACCAAAGCCTGATGCTCAGTGATGTTCATTCCCTGTCTCTGAAATACGGTGCTGCATATTTATGAGATGCAGGAGCGTTCATTTTTTCTAAAACTCTAATGTTTTATGTAATTATACCAATAGTTCCATACAGAGCACATACAAATCAATAAAAATAGGAAATATCTGTAACGAAAATTCCAACAAAATAGCTTTTGAAAGTATGGAATACAAATAAAAATTCTATTGAACCAAGATTTTTGAAATATTATAGATTCAAATCTTATCTGTACTTATTTAATATGACTCAGTCTGATACCTTAATTCACGCAGAGCAGTACCTCATTCCAAGAGCACTTCAATTAATATCAGTGTTGCAGATTAGGTTTGCACTAGGCTTACTAAAACATACCATATTAACACATTATTTTTCTGTCCATTCAGGCGGCTAAGAGAAATATGTTTCACCACCATGTTTAAACATGATTGTTTTGTAGAATAAGCAAGGCCTAAAGAATATTGATTTTAAGTTAATTAGAATTTGATTTAATGGATTTAGGGGACTACAAATTAATCCTTTAAGAAGGGGTAAGGCTCCTTGCAAGAGCCTTACTTATATAGGACTTTGTGAGCAACATGTAAAAGACAAAAAAATAACTGCAGATATCCTCAAACTTATAGCATGAGTTCGGACCTTTTTTCTTCATGAAACAAGGAAATCTTTAAAAACAATGGGGAATTACATAGTTTGAAGGTGGGAAGTAATACTTGATCGAATAATTTGTTTCCTTTTTTGAAAACTAATTTTATATGATTGTCAGACACAGATTGTAAATGATACATCTTTGTTTTAAGGTTTTTATATTTCAAGAAACTATTTGCAGTATTAATGATTTTTTTTTAAAAAAACAATATAGGGACCAGAATACTAAATTTCAGTACCTATACTGTAAATGTGCCACTCTGGTCATAATAAATTCATCTTTCTTGCTAGCTATTGTTGACTGTAAGAATGAGGTGAGACTCGTGTTCTTTTCAAAGCATTTTTGCTAATAAAATTAATCAATATCTCTGATTAAGTCTTTCACTGTCACTTTACATCCAGTAGCTTATGTATTTGGACGATTTCTGGTTTGACTCTCAGCCTCCAAAGCAAATTAAGTGAAGTCACAGAAGAGCAGTAAGCAGTACAGATCTGTTTGGCCTCCTTTTGCAAAAGGAAAACATAGTGGAACGTAAAGCAAAAGAACTAAATTAAGCCCAGGAATAGGTGCTGCAAATATTATCCCGTTTTATTATATAGAATACCAGTACAGAGGACTCAGACAATAGTTTATATTGAAAAGCCCCTGAATATACATGATTATCCTCATTTGTTCCAAACTGTGAGCATGAAAATTAGGATTATGGGATTTATAAGATTTTATTTTTTTCTGTAAAACCAGCAAGAACATTTTTATTACATGTTCATTTTTTTCTTGCCTGAGATAAAATTATATAGTCTCTAAAACATAAAAAGTACTGCTTTATTTTCAGGAATGCAGAGAATTTTCAATAAAGTCACCAGGATAGGAACAAAACTCTTGCTGCGGCCACCACAGCTCAGCCATGGTCCTGCCCCACACAACCTCGGGAATCTGCTCAGCAGTTCTCAGGAGCCCCACTCCTCTCTCTTTTGGAGGAGAGTTTTGAATTGGAAGAAAAAAATCTTCGTGGCTGTTTGTTAAAGTCTACTTGTTTCATAAATAGAATTGATCCTGAAGAGTTGGTTGGGAAGAAAGTAATTTGATTTATAGTTATTGATCCCTTCCAGCAAAAGTCTTTCTTGTCTTGTAAAGCCAAGCAGGCAAGTATTGTGAGAGAAGATGAATTTAATGCCTGGGTTTATTTGATATAAGATATTCATACACACAAAAGTTTGTAAGCTTAAATCCCATTCTAGCTACAGTTTTAAATATTTATCTGAGTGGTGTCAGTGAAAGCAATGTGATTTCTAATGTGTATATATATTGGTGAGTGTATAGATGGGTCTTGATCCTGAAAAGAGCTGGGCATGAGATTGGTTTTGTATGATATAAGTAGCTCCATTGTCATGATGTAACTATATTGTGCAGTAAATGTGTATGCAAATCTTTGTCCGATTAATGCCCAAGTTGCCAGATCCATGAAACATTTCAGGAAAAGCCGATTAAATATACAAATTGAAAAAACTCAGATTTTTTAATACATCTTTTCTAATATTCTCTGGTTTCAGTAAATTTAGATAATTCTTTAAACAAGACCAATGAAGATAGTTTCTTTTTTAACACAGGCTTTTCCCAACTTAGGTCCCATCAGACCTAAGAAAAGTAAGTATCTATCTCTCAGATATCTGTGTTCCTTTTGATCTGGGTAGGGATTAACTGTTAATTGCTTAATTGCTGTGAGGAAAAACCATTTCCAGTGGTGCCTCACTACAGATTGTATAGTTTAGTGATTGCTTAATGTGTATGGTACTTTCTCCTTTATTTAGTTTCTATTGCAGCATTGCAGAAGAGGAGTGAGTAAGCAGTTCCTCATCCCTTTTCAATGGAGATGCACCTGATTGTGATAAACTTTCAGTGGAGAATTCTTTCAGTCATCCCACAGCCCCTAGTCCATCAGTAGGCATCTGCCTGTGCCACTGGTCTCCCCATTCAAAGGACTGACTGAGAGACATGATGAAAACAAGTGGCTTCGGTTTGTAAGCTGTTTAATTGGGTGTTCTTTCTAGTAAAGTAAAGCAACAGCAGTCAGCAACTGTAAATGGAGCTGAGACACATATGTGAATAGCTTAGGAAAATAGCAGTTAATCCTGATCAAAAAAAAAAATAAAAATGGGAGGCATGTTTCTTTATCATCAGGAAGCTACAGATCTGTTAGGTTTTGTTTCACCTCTTATCTGTAAAACTTTGCCTCTTACTGAAATGCCGCCTCATGGTGCGGACGGGCTTCTGTGCCTGTGCTTCCTCCTCTGGGCATTGCATGTCTCGCAGACTGCAGTGATTTCCAGCTGTTATAAAGCTCGGGCCGCACTGCTGGGACATGGCACGCACCTCTCCAGGCTGCTTTGCCATCCACACACCCACACTCGGTCTGTATGCCAGGTTATAGGTGCTTTAGAAATGGGAATATACTGTTCAACTTAGTTTGACTGGCTTACTTGTACTTGGTGACTGGAATATAGCTGTCATTTTTATATGTGATTAGTATAATTATCTGAGCACCTATAGCAATTTTCTGGCTAGTGCGTTTGTTTCCTTAAAATGCAGAATAAGTAATGAAACCTATTACTGTATTACTGTATGCCACATATTTTATTTTTATTTTTCTTTGTGAGAAGTATCAAACCCAGTTAAAAAAAAAAAAAAAAAGAAACAAAAAAAAAGCCAGAGGACTGGTTTGAAGGGCGGATGCTCAGCAGGGGAAAGCACCGGGTGTGAGGGAGAGCAGAAGCCGCAGGTGCGCTCCAGGTGAGGGCGTCTGCCGGCCCCAGGCGAGCAAAAGCTTCCCACCCTGAACTGAAGCCAGCACAAACCAGGAAACAGAAAGAAATATTCAAGCTGTCCACGTTGGAGACTGCTAAGAAAACAGGCAGGTCAGCTTGGTTAATCATTACCAAGACAGACTTTAGAGAGGTTCACTGCTGCTCATATGACAGGATCCCGTCTGAGACCAGAAAACACCCATCCCAAGCAGTAAGTGTTGAGAAGCCTCCCCTGCTTAGATGTTCTGACTTCATTGTTTTGCCGTGGGAGAAGCAGCTCTTCGCTCCCCAGTTGTTCCCGGAGCGCAGCCCAGCTGTTGTCTTGCTTTCCTGTTTCGAAGAGGAAGTGAGAAAATCCCTCTACATGTGCTGCGGCACTCGGATACTCAGGTTTCGCTCCCGATCCGGGAGCTGCCTGTAATGAGCTCTCCGTGGGGCTTGGAGAGGAGCTTCCAGCTGTGGCAAGAGAACAGCTGGAAGCTGTGTCTCGTTTCACACCAGAGAAGGAGGGGGAGAAGAAATCCTACAAGACGCTAAAATGTTGATGGTGCAAAAATTGGCCTAAGGGTACCACCCGTGGGAAAAGCGAAAGAAAAGCAGAAGCAGAGGAAGGCACAAGGGAACAGGATGGGAAACTTTTGTCAGAAGTACTGTGCTTGTTTGGAGCCCTACATCCCGTGCTTATTCTTTAGGAGAGAAGGTGAGCAGGATGAGAAAGTCGTCGAAGTCTTTGCCAACCTTGCTGTGGTAAAGCATGACTTCCAGGCAGGACAGAAAGACAGAGACAATAAGATAAAAGAGAAACCTTTACCTCCACTGCCGGAACAGCATCTGGTGAATATTTGCAAATTTGTGGCACTCTTTGACTACGAGGCTCGCACTGAGGAGGACCTGAGCTTCCGAGCCGGGGATAAGCTTGAAGTGCTGGATGCATCCAATGAGGGCTGGTGGTATGCTAGGCTCCTACTGCCAACGGGGTCAGTCTGTCCTCGCCGCAAGCTCCAGGGCTACATCCCTGCCAACTACATAGCTGCTGACCAGAGCATCGAAGCTGAGCCGTGAGTAACCCACGTAACGTGCACCGCAGTCTCTTTTCAGTTAGGATAAATGGTTTTGGGACAGGATGTTACAGCCTTTTCTCTCTTGAGTAGTACCCTGCCACACCAACCTCCAGTGGTCCTGCCAGTGATAGAGCTAGTTGGCGTGGGCAAGGAACAGACAGCATGGTCACATGAAAATCAATTACAAAAGGTAGAGTGTTGAGGGTTTTGGTTTTGGTTTAGATCATTTCCCTGTCTGATAAACCCTTATCACCTGTTTAAGAAGCATCTGGGAATATCAGGTTGGTTACCACTGTGATGATTTATTATTTTAATTTGAATAACTGTAAGTGTGTGTCCGATGCTTCCCAGAAAGTGAAATGATATGACCCTTTCCCCAAACAGCATTCAGTCTAAACAGCTGCAGTTATAAATTAACCAGAGTTTCAGGAAGTTACCCTTAATACCTGTTACATCTTCTTAAAAATGATGGATGAGTCTTGAACAGGTAAGTTTTTTTATAGTTTCCTCTACATTATTTGTTTCTTCTTTGGAAGCAACTCTCTACTGTCAGGACAAACTTAACTGGAGCAAAGGGCAAAAGAGAGGATATAGCAACAGAATACAAATGGAATTTGTTAAACTTTCACAGAGTTCAATTGCGCAGACCATGTTCTTCTGCCCCTTCAAAACATGTTCCGTCTTATTTAATATTCTGAACTAAAGAAGAAATCTCATAAAATCAGTTACTTGAATGAGTAAGGTCTGAGTCAGCCTGGGATGCAGAGTAACTTCTGTGTGTTGCAGTTAGATCTGACTGCAGTTCCAGAGGTATGTTTTGACCAAAATTATCAGTGTGGAAAGAGACAGCAGAAATGGTCTCAGAATTAATGATGACTTTAGAGGGATGATGTTGCAGCTTTTTAGTTAAATCTTATTTGGACCTGAAACATCATCTTTGATCTGATCTGTGTACTGTACTGCCTAGGGCAAGGAAAACTGGCTTAGATATGATTATGCCAGTCTTTTATCAGCTGTAGAATTTGTGCTACAGGCATCTTAGGGCAACTGTAAGATTCTCCTCTAACCTGAAGACCTTAATTTCCGGACTCTCACCAGCTGTTTCTGTTTCTGTATTCAGGCAGACAACCCTTTCAATGGCCATGTTCAAAAGAATTCTTCCAATTGCAGAAATTAATCTGCAGGGAAGGCATTTTCTGAACCACTAGAGAAATGGTGGTAGGCTCTAATTCAACTCATCTTGGCCTTTGCTCTCTCTCAAGAAGTAGTTTTATTACAAGTCATTGCAAGTCATCTGAGATTTCTGCTTCTGTTAATACTTTGAAAGTAATTTTGCTCAGTTATACAACAAAATCTCAGCTCTTAAGGTCCCTTTTATCTTTCTATACCTTCAGCATCAAATACAGAGTTAACTTTGCCAAAGTGCACTGTTGCATAACCTCTGCTTTTTTCTTGTTACACAGTCAATTTTATTTTACTTTTTATATACCTTTTTTCCTTTATTAATAAAGACCAAGTTTTGCCAAAAGATTTTTCTTAATAGATTGTTAGCAGAGGAAGAAATGGAGAGATTTTACAGCTCAGATGAAGCCAAAATGTTTGACAAGTTTTTAGTTTCGTACCAAAACTTATCTGGCTAAACAAGTTGTCTTTCCTCAGATTTTCCTCCTAAGGCAGGTAGCTTTAGGGACCTTCAAAAAAATAAGTATTTAAGACTGCCTGCTGTCAGGCCACATAGATACGCTTTTGTATAGCCACAGACTAACTCAGGGTGTAAAGGACCTCTGGAGGACATTTGAACAGTCATCCCAACACAAACATGGCCAAAATAAAGTTATACCCATTTGCTTAGGGCCATTTCCCATTAAGCTTTTCACCCTCATGGTAAGGATTTTTTTCCCTTGTATCCAATTGGAATATTCCTTGCTGTAATTTCCTCCAGGACTTCCCTTTCACCCATCACCTATATTTCACACCTCTGTTATCAAAGTGAAATAGTAAAAGCAACAGTAATGCTGGTGTTTTAAAGAACTGACCCGTTTTCCCTGAACTGAAAGAATGAGGAAGAAAAAAAGTTATTTTAATGTCTCTTTAATTAAAATTCAGTGCTTTAATCATATTCTTGGCCTGAACTTTAAATTTAACTTCTTTCATCTTTGAATTTTGATTTTAATTAGCACTCTTCTTTGGTGTTGGCCAGTTGCTCATGGCCATGATACAGACATTTGTGGAAACGGGAAAAGATTTTATTGCATTCTTCCATCCTTTACACCAGTCCTTTATGGTCTGGAACTGACAAAGAATGGAAGACTTACAATCTCTGCCACATGTTCACCTGCCAAAATGCATATATATCATGCATTTGCAGTGTGGTGTTTATGCTTTGCCAGGCACAGCTAATCAGCAGCCTTTGAGCTAGTTAAAGGCACATCCCCTAGCACCAGCTTGCTTCTATATGGCTACAGAGACAGTGGGAATTTTAGCTTATTTCTGGACTGATCTCCATTTTATTAGATCAAGCGAAACTGTCTAGACTGTTCTGGTAAACAGACTTGATTTGTGGTAAGACTCTTGGGAAGGTTGGGGAGAAAACCAAACTGGCCGTATTCTTTAGCAACTGATTTCAGCATGAGTGTGTATAATTTTTTTTTTTTTAAATTGACATTCATATGCATGCATGGATACTCCATAAATTCACTTAAATAAAGGGATAGAGGAACATGAAATAGTCTATACGTCATGGAACGACTTAGAGATGACAGGTCCACTCTGTAAGTAAAGCCAATATATGCTTGAAAGCTGCACGCAGAGGAGCCAAATTTCTTTTGCTAATCATTTCAGTTTTGACTGTAACCTTCAAGATTATTAACAACAAACTATATCCATGCCTTTTTTTTATCAAGAATTTGACGTGGTCTGTATTGCAGAGCCAGTAGGTCCATCTGGATCTGTGTTGTCTGTTCTGGCAGATGATAATGCCAGGTAATTGCTTGTTCTCTGCAAGTGCTGCCGCAGACCATTTTGTCTCGTCACTGAAGTGTCTGTGAATTTTTTCAGGGAGAAAGGCTTTTTTTCAACTTTTCCTTGGAAAGAAAGAGAATGAACTAAAGTAAGAAGGGAAGTGAGAAACTTTTCTTTCTTGTCCTCATTTCGATAACAGTTTTTCTTACTGGAAGTCTCTTTGACTCCATCCAATATGACTGAGGTAGTGCTGATAAGGGGGATCAATAACTGGATGAAAGAGTGGGAAGGATGTGCACTATCTTCAGTCTGGGGAAAACAAAAATTAAATACTATTTATAACAAAGGGAATTTTGGTGTATCCTTGGCTATCAGAATGTTCAAGAAGCACTGAGAAATAATGAGATTACTGTGTTGCTTTCCTCAGACCAAAGTTTATTGGTAGGAATTGTATGCTAAAGTTGAAGAGAGACTTTGTTTATATTATATTTTGCTAATATATTTATATTATATAAGTAACTTATACCAAAAGGCAAATACTTTGTATTTGTGCATGATATCTCAAAAGAGGTTTCTCTTGCTTTCGTCATTTGGCTTGAGTGATCCCTTCCAGTGTGAATGACTTGGATGAAATCAGTAACATTCTGTGTGAGTTGGAGACGGGGAAAAAATTGTAAATCCATGGCTTGAGTTCTGCCTGATGCAGCACTGTAGTCTAGATGTGTACGGCATAAGATTAAGTAAGTACAAGAAATGCACACCTGCTACCACAAAGGCTGTTTTGGACAGACTGAGGAAACAAGGCCCTTCGTTTTATATATTTACCAGTAAAGCATCGTCTTACTGCTGATCTTTTCTAGTACCTGCAGTTACCCCTTGCGTAATAACAACCTGTCAGGGTGGAGGGATTGTGAAGGGATTGTGCCCAGTGTCTCGGGAGACAGGTGTGTGCTCCTGGCCCTTCCTGGGACGAGGGGTGGGACAGCGCAGCCAGGGAGTGGAAGCATTCACCTAGCAGACTGTACTCGTGCAGTGAACTTTCCCTTCATGAATAAATCTGTTACTGCAAAAATGTTATTTCACGTAATATCTAACCAAAAGCAGACGCAGACTATGCTAATGATAAATTAGCAACTGTAAGAACACTTGGTGCTTTTCTTCCCTCTGCATCACAGGCAGCAGTCAAAATCACGAGCCAGATAGATTTTTCATTTCTAAGGAAGTTTGAATGAGGTTGTATTTGCTGCATCCCATGCCTTTGGAATGCTCTTCTTTCTGGGTTTAGACACGTAACACTTAGAAAAAAGAAAGCAAAGAATGCATAATTTAGCTTGCATGTCCAACAAAGGACGATCAGAAAGAGTGATTCAACTAACACCAAAATTGGAATTAAAAGACATAAATTTCCTTGGCAAGGAGTGTGACCTTCCTATCTCTGTGCTCTTCTGTGATTGTTATTCTGTACTATAAACAGGAACCATAGTAACGCATTCACCTGCCCTTATTTTATTACTGCCAGTTGTTTTAAATAAACAAGGAAACCACATAGTGCAAATTGTTATGGGTTACAAATACAGCACAGCTGTACTGTTAATTTTAATGAAGCAAAAATAAAAAAATATTCTTGTTTTCTAGAGGAAAGGTGGAGTGTAGTTAAAGGGGGCTCTCGCCTGCCATCGTGATGGACCTGTTGGATGTTTATTGAAAGTCAACTTAATTCCATATGTTCACGCCAACATTATTGACACAAGACTGCATTGCTAAGGGAAGTAAATTCACACAAATTCCTAGTAGATCAGGTCAAAGAAGATCACAGCAATTCCTTTTAAGTTTTGCCAGTTGCAGAAACATTCCGTATTTCAGAGAGATTTCTTATAAAAGTATTTCCCAGCTGGTGGAAACGGAGCCCCAGACCTAATCAATGAAACCTCACCAGTTAATTCCACAATGAGCTTTTTAAACAACCCTTTGAAAGCAGAAGTGACTTGTAGGTTATTTTTGTCAATCTCCATAATTCCTTCACCTTCTGTGACCTGACTCAGCTTTAACTATTTCGTACATTGACTGCATCTGAGTTACTATATGTGAACAATGGCGTGTCCCCTGGGCTGACCTGTTTCAGACTTTCTGCAAAGTCAGGCTTATGGGGTTTCTTTGGTTCATGTGGGTCATTTTTCAAAGTGGTATTTAGAGCCAATACGTTGAGAGGCTCTTTTTAAAGTGAAACCTTAGATTCTGCTGAATACCTCAGAAAACGGAATGTAATCGCTGTGGTTTCTGTGCGCTTTCTCTCTGTCTCTTAATTCCTCTCTTTTACAGTACAAAGTCCTGAGGACACCACCAGAATCAGCAGCAACCCTTGTAAAAAAATGAACTTGTAAAATCTGTTCATTGCTAACATGACACAAAGTAATAGTAGGTTCTTCTCACATTCTTGGAACCTGTTACGTTAAGTACAAAAGCTATTCTCATATAGGTTTTGGTAGAAAAGGTTTTTTATTACTGGTTTTTTATTACCAAAATATGTATTAATTATAAATCATTGAAATGGCTGTATGTGAACTCTTTTGAAATTCCATCTTTTCTTTCAGTGTACTTTAGGTATGTGCTTTTGTGTGTGCATGTGTGTGTATGCACGCACACAGCATAGAAAAAGTTTGTGACTGATACTTTTAAGACCATGGGACAGAGTGTGTATTGAAAACCCAGAAGATCATCCTTTTGATGTTTTTTGACCTTGTGTTCATAGCATCTAAAGTACCCTAAGTTTGGAACTGCCATGCGTGTTTTGGAGTGCCTCTCTTGAATTTAAATGATTGAATACTACAAAAAGACCATGAATTTAATCACTTAACTTCTCTAGTTGTGGTTGAACATTCCAGTGCTGTCTTCAAACACATCTCAAACTTTGTCTTCATTTACACTTATTTCTTAAATATGTAAAGGTACACAGCACAAAATGACATGCTTTCCAGAGTTGTGAAATGTCAGATTTTGTCAAGTACCAGTAGTATTTACGCATCCATGTGTATAACCATGTCCAGAAAATGTGTGTCTCCGCTCAGAAAGGTGGAAGGAATTATGGCATAGTAGATGAACAATTCATGTAAGCTTGTTTAATTTAGGTTTCCTATTTTCTGGCAATGAGGTTTTCTAAATCTACTATTGTCTATTCAAATTCTGAGAAATGAAGAAATTTCTTCCTGCCTTGTCCTTTATTTGAAATTAGTGTGTACATTACACATTATAATCATTACATCCTAGTTTCCATTACCCTGTTGTGAAAGATTTGACAATGAATCTTGTGAAGACCAAAACCAGTATAGTTAATACCTGCAAACATAGCCAGTTAGCTTTTCTTAGGGCGCTGTGAAACCTAGGGGGCCTTTACAGTGCCTTTTAGAAAAACAAAGAAGATATACTGATCAGAATAACTCAATAGTCCTGTCCAATGTTTTTCTTCAGACTCAGTAGGAATAAGCATTGTGTGTGCTAGCCTAGATCGGCTGGTTTTGAGCAATGTTTACAAAAACATCCAGCAGGTATTGCACAATGGTTACTGTTCCCTCAATAGTTTTCTTTGATGGCTTTCTGCGCAGCACAATACAGAGCTGTGCAGAGCCGAGTGATCTCTGAGCAGGTTTAGAACTGAAAAATAGTAGCCAACAGTTCAGCCAGGCTAAGAAGTCCTACAGCTGGGCTGGTTTTAAACAAACTAGGTCCGGTATCTCTGTGAAGAATTATTTTGTAACATGTAAAAAACACTGTTGGTTATAGAGGACTTTGGGACTTTCTTTGTGTTGGATCATATCTGTATGGAAGAGATTAAGTCACAAAAATATAAGAGATACCCTACAAGGTCAAACTAATGGTCCCTCTAGCCCCGTTATTCTATTTCAGAAAGGATTTTATGAAAACTGCACCGGCCCATCCACTTCCTTTGATCTGTTCCCTTTGTACTTCACCAGAGGCTGGAACTGTTGTATAAGCAATGTCAGAGGGTACATCACTGCCATGTCTAATTACAGACCTATTATCGAGTCTGTTTAGCAAAAGCATAGGTGTTGACACTGCACAATTCTTTATTTCTGTCTGTAGGCAAAGACCAGGCTATTAGGAAAAAAACAGATTCATAGAGAAAATATGATTATTCAATATTCAGATGTTTTTCTGGCGTAAAATGTTTTGTTCAAGGTATGCAAGCAAAGTATGCATAACAAAGAAAGAATGTAATTTATTAGGTGATATTTTAAAAATCACAAATTATTACACATTTACTACCGCATGTAAGATGAAAAAACAATTTGCAGTGATTTTTCAATAGTACCATATGGGACATAATTGGATAACCTTCTTGTGTTAGAACTTTATATACGAGAGATTAAAATTCTTTAGTTAAGAAGTTTATTCTTCATTGGAGTTTTCTTAAATGTTAACTCTCAGCTTTGCACCTCATAACTATGTAAAATAACCCATAAGATTTAAAAGAAATTAGAATGGAAGTCTACATCTTTGCAGTTTTCAGTTCTCCAGACATGCTAGAATTCGTCTAGAATTAGCTTTTCAGAAGATCAAACAAAATATTGATCATTAATGCATTCCTTTTCTTTACCACTTAAACCAAATAGAAATACGTAGGTTTTTTTCTGTGCTGGTACACTAATCTTAATCAATGAAAACTGGAAAAACAAAACAGTGAATTAAATAATAAGCAATGATTCCAGAAAGGATTCCAGTAATTGACATTTTCATTACTTCGATGCAGGCTACTCTACTTCCTATAATATTTTACATTATAAATTTATCTGAGTAACTGTAAACATTTTCCCTTAGCTTTCTGTCACTAAAGCAGATATATTGCTAGTTTAATTAATAACATTTTTATGTATTTATAGCACAAACTATTTTGCAGTACACCTTTTCAAACCTTGATGCAAAAGAAGAGAAAAAAAGAAATTTGAGACTCACATGTGGAAATGAATATATCCCATAAATTTCAGGAATGATGAGAACTCACAAACCTCAACCTTCCTTTTAAGACTACTGATCTTTTCAGTTAGTGGAAGTCTCTGTAAGGGTATATGGAAGGAGTCTCTGCTCCTCTAAGGGTATATAGTGTAAGGAGCCATACACGTTCAAGAACATGCAGAGACAAATCTGAGGGAAACATGAGAAGGGAGGTGGTGATGAAAACAAGCCTGCTTAGTCACACTCACTGATAAGGGGGAGTGTTATGGGAATATTTCTTTTTCAGGAAGATTATCTGAGGACCTTGCAATAAGGAAAAGGAAGGAGGCAAACACATAGAGACACCAAATCTGACTGATTGAAGTTAACGTAGTCATTAGAAATAATCTCAGTTAGCTGTACTATTCGATGGGCTATCAAGAAAAAACGGTCAAACTTGAATTTTGCAGCTGATAAGGATGCAAATCTGGGGTTCAGGATGTTGGAGAAGGAGTTTGTAGGACTATGTCAAGTGATGAGGCAAGGTTTAGGGAAAAGCGATCAGGGAGGAGCAAAGAGGAGGTAGGCAGAAAGAGGTATAAATTGTGCTGTTCATGTGTAAAATGGGGCCAGTCAATATGCTTCTCTGGCTGAGCCCTGTGCCTGATCACCACGCTCTGTCCTATCTTCGTATTAAATCCTTTCTTGACTATCCCTCTATGTAACCTCACCCTCTGTCCCATGTGTAAGCGCTGTAAGAACCAGGTGCCGGCTACTGGGGGGACTGGTGTGACTGGGTATTGGGCCAGCAACTGGAGTCAGAGCTGGGGTATAGGTGTCCCTGGCCTGTGGTGTCAGCCGCTGGAGTGAGAGGGGTCTCAGTGCCAGATGCTGTAGTGAGTGAGGGTCTTGACGACCAGCCACTGGGGTATGGCTTGAAACCAGCTGCTGAGGGGACAAGTGAATGTGAGGCAAGCGTGGGTAAGACAGACTGGGAACAGGGCAGGGTTGTTGGCTGGAGAGATGGACTGTGGCGGTATTTGAGGAGGGATCCACAAATGTGCTTGTGAATCCAGAGTGTGTGTGTGCGCTGTCACTAGTCACTCTCTGGCTCTGTCAGCTGAGGAGGAGGAGGGGACCGTGCAAGTGTTTTATGCGAGTCCTGTGCATGGTTGCTGTTGAAGGGAGTACCTTGCCTGCGGCAGTCTGCGTGACCGGCTGCTTCCACGTCCTCTCCGTGGGTCTCTGAGACATACGCTCAGTTTCACTGCAGGTTGAAATAGGAAAGTGGCAGCCACATCCCTCAGCGTGAGCATAGACCCTGTGTCCCTGGGCTGGGCTCCAGCAGCCAAGCAGGAGGTCCGTGAGCCATAGTGGCTGGAGGAAGTGGCTGCTCCTGAATTCCCTTAGTGGTCTCCTTTACCTCTACTTCAAAAAAGAGTCTTGGCTTTCTGTTCCTTTTATGGTATGCTTTTCCCAAACTCCCGTAGACTTATGAATGTTTGGAAGTATGTATACATTCTTGGCCACTGACACAGATGAATCGGTATAATTTTTATCCATAGAAAATCACATGATGTTTTTTGCTGTTCCCGAATGGCAACTTCATAAGCTTGGAAAGATAATTATTAGTTTTCTGAATACTTGCAAAGAAAGAAAAGAGAAAATGAGATCTCATTCTTACTACAGAGCTAAAGTGTTTGAAAAATCAGTCAGAAACTTCCTTAGATGCTGACACACCTTTCTGATAGGGTGTTGTGGTCTCTTAGAAAAGAAAACATTTGTATGGGTCTTGGGCTGATAGTGCACATACTGATATGGAGTTCAGTGTGATCCAGCTCTACTTCTGGAAGTCAAAGATGTCTTTAGCGTGTTACCCTTCCATCTGTCACCCTGAAAAAGTGACCCTGAAAACTGGGAGACCATTTGTAACCATGTGAAAGAACCATTCTGTCCTTTGGCTCACGGTCACTGGGGGATGCCAGATTCTACAGTTCCTTTCCGAGTCCCCTTGGGGACAGAGTGACCTGGTTGTTCTCCACTGAATGTTGACCCGAGAGAGGGAATGAGTCTACTCGGATTTCTGGCAACACGCTGAGGAGGTATGTGTCCAAGTGAATGTCCAGGAGACAGCTCTGCACAAAATGGATGGGGAGATCTGCTCTGCCACCAGTGTCCTGTGCAGGCAAGAGAGGCTTATTGTTTCCAAGGGTTTCTGTATTACTTCTGTACTGAGGTGAGTTACCCTGTGAGAAAATAAAATAAGTTCTCGGGAATGATTTTCTCAAGAAAATCAATTGAGTGCTTTTGGAAGCTGTAATGGTTTAAGTGAACATATGATGGAACGTTTTCTTGTCCCTTTGAGTTTCCCTTAATGTTAAATCAATTGATGTTATTAGTGTTCTCTGTACCATGCTAACATTAAGGCTACCTCAAGGTTTCAACTTTGTTCCTCCGTTATTATGAATAGCAGAGTTATTGCTACTTTTAGAGTATATTATGGCAGTATATCAGTACTTTTGTTCGTGTATGTGTTAACAAATGCATACAGGTACTAGCACTGATGCAAGATTTTACAACACTATTTGGAAGACTCTATGCAGCAGAAATAGGGTCTGAGGAACATATTTTAAGTTGCGTGTTTTTTTAAAAAGAGTTGATTATATGTCTGTATTTCACACCCAACATCCCAAAGCAATGCCCATTAAAGCCAGTGGTAGCCTTTTATTGACTCAAATACAAGTTGTTTTAGAACAAGTTTTAAATGCAATGAAGTACTTACACAGGTAAAGAACCGCTACTGGGAACAAACGTTGATTGATTTTATTTCCTTAAATTGGAGAAATACCAGGGATTTATGTATCTAAAACACCACAGAAAAAATAATATAATATCACATTCATCTACGGGTTTTTTTTTCACATATAGAAGAACTTCAGATTAAGTAATGCAGCATGCAGTTGACCAATATTGTGGAGAATGAATGAAAACATTGAAATTAATTATGCAATAGTGAAGTGGGGCCTCATAGGATGAGATTTATATATGGAGATTTCCTCAAATGAACTCGATCAGATTGTGATTTGGTTGCTGGTTTATTATCTTTTGTTCCTATGAAACTAGTATTGGGTGAGCTATGCTAATTTACAGACCTCATCACTTGGCCTTGTAATACTGTTCCTACAGGAGAAATAGTCACTTCACAGTCATTAGTGAGTGCCAGCGTAGCCAAAGGTGCAATGGTTTGTCACCCTGAAGCACACTCACAACAAATTCATTTCCATGTTTCCAGCACGGTCAACTGCTATTATCAGCTATTGAAAAATTAGTGTAGTATTATGCATAATCTGTTACAACAGAATTGTACAACAGTATGGTTATTGCCCACTGAAGTACTTACTAAAAAGGTTTATCATGATATGTCATGGATTTTTTTAGACTAGTGCCCAAGTAATCTTTGTGTTTACATTTACAGGACAGTAAATTTGTTCTAGACTGTAAGAGGAAATGCCTACCTCTGTGCTGGGTTTTATCACACCTACTCACCGTTGAATGTTACCTTATCCAAACAATCCCGCACAGTTACTTACTGTAAAAGTCCCTAAAGCCCTGGCAGGCCCTTACCGTAGGGCAGAGTTTATTATTTCTAACAAAAACAATGGAGTAACACAAAACAAAGATAATTCTTAGACCCAAACAGACTTTAGAGGCTTGGAGTCCTTTTTGACACCTCTGCTGCCCTCTTCTCAAGAGCTAATAATCTCCTGCAGTTTTTTCAGCTGGGCTGCCCCAGTAATCTGTTGGTGCAACCTAGGGCTCTTTTTGGGTCTCAGGTATACACAAAGTTTGTCTGTCTGGGCAGGTGGTATTTTCACACGTTTACTGTGGTTACGTTGCAGTCCTTGTGATTGTGTGGAGGAAGCTACTCTTTAGTGTTAGAGTCAAGTTTTCAGCAAGTAGTAAAATTAAAACCATTTTTTTAAAAAGACACTATGCAAACTAAGTGTGGCAAATCTGGTCCTTGAGTCTACAAGTATAAAGATTTTTTTCTAGCAATAACCTGCAATTTCCCATCTTGCTAAAAAGAAAAGGTAGCAAAGGTTCTGCCTAATTTTAGCAGTAGGTCATGTAGTTCAGTCCCAAAATTACTACCTTTATTGTTACAGTGGAGTGTGTGTTCTCCACATTACTATGCACGTTGTATGTTCCAGCAAAATAGTGACTATGGTATGTTAGAGACATAGGTTTAAATTGCCTAATTTTAATTAAAGATCCCTTGCTGTGGGGATGAATGTATCACTTGTGTCCTAGTGCTCTTGGTCATGATCAAAAAGTACAGGAAGAGAGAAAGGAAAAATGGCACCCTCTTCCTGAAAGATAGATGCAGCGATGTTTCTCAAGCGTCCTTCATTTTAGTTTTGTATGAAATCAAAATATTTAACATGGGCTGAAACAAAACAAAGGGTATCACTTGGTTGTATTTTGTTTTCAGCTAACTTCATCCTTTCTGAATAAAAATGAAAGAAAAAATGCTTATGTTTTACTGGAAACTCCATTTGAAAACAGAACTAAAAAATCCCTTAAATTTGAAAATTTTTCACATTTAGTACCTTCTCAAGTTAAGCTATAATATGTTGTTTAGAAAATATATGGAGAAGTGTAATTTAATTCTCTTTCTCTTTTTTTTGCTCTCTTCCTTTGTTACCTCCTATATTCTGCCATCTCACCAATAAAACTCTCAAGTCTAATATAAATTTAGTATTTATGGAAAAACACCAACCAATCAGCTATAATTTGTTGGCAAGAACATTAGCAAAATGTTATCCAAAAGCCAAGGGTAAAACTTAGAGTGTGTTGCTACAGTCAGACTGTCACTTTCAAACATACCGGCAGACTTCAACATACATACGTTATATACATAACATAAACTAATGCTGATCTGTTATTTTGATAGATCTCTGCTGCTTACATAGCGTAGAAAAGAGCTTTTAGTTTTTCACAACTGTACACGTTCCGTGTTTTCCCTCATGGAAAGAAAACCGGGGTTATTCCACTTATCGTGGAAAGACTTAAAAGCTCCGGGCCCCACGCACAATGCATGTGGATATTCTTCGTTACAGTTTGTGATAAGTTATTCAACAACAAGGATCTGAGCAATACTCATGACTCAGATCTTTACGTATGACGCAAATTCATTGTGGCTGCTAAAGGTTAAGTGTGCCGACCTACATAACCATCCCTGAAAACCTGAATTTCTAGTTTCACTTGGAGGAAACTAGTTTCTGATTATGGTAAATAAGTAATCAGAAGTGAGCTGTGTCACTATACATGTACATTTTAAATGATTTTTTGTTTCAATTGTTGTCAAAGTCAGGTACTTTCTGCAGTGTATTAAGATTTTAACTGATGTTAACTGATTGTCTGACTCACTTGTTGCTAATGGTACTTTGGTGAGTAAGGTTTAAACCAGCACATTTAGTGGTGACCTTGAGTCAATAAATATGTGATGGAAATGAATGTATTCTCCTGGCAAGTACAAACACGAGAATGGGAAAGGGAAAAGATATGTAGAGAGAAAGCCTTACAGTGAGAGTCAGTCTGTGAAATTGGTTCAGGAGATATTCTGTGAAATTGTTTCCCCAAGAAGGACTGAAGTCGCTGCCAAAGACACATGCCCTGCGGGAGCAGGATAAGCTGGAAACCAGCCTTTGCTGAGCAGGTGCAGCAGCTCAGGCAGCAGCAGGTTATAGGCCCTGGGCAATAAATGCAGTCCTCAGTTTTATCTTTATTTTCTCTTCATTGTTGCTCCTTAGTTCTGGCTTTCTCCCTTCTCTCCATCCATCTGCTTGATAATGTTCTAGGGTCCTCTCTGCTTTGAATTTTTACTGTCCTGTTTTCTTCCTCCCTCCTGCAGTGTCCTATGCATTCCTTTATCATTACCTTTAAATTCCTTCCTCTTAAATTTTGTCCTTGTCTCAAGCATCCTTCAGTATCTGATAATAAATGCCAATGAGAGACAGACAGCATTAAAAACAGTCCCGGGCAAGCCTGTAGAAAGAAGTAAGGAGGAAGGGCTCTGTTTCCAAAGCACCTGAAGCCAGATCTTAGGTTTTCCAGCCTCTGCGCAGTGAAAGTCTGCAAGCCCTAGAGTAAACCCGGACCTTTCACTATGTAGATTCTTGTGCCATATCTGGGAAGGCTTGTGGTTTTCAAAATGCTCTTGAAAGGAACCAAGTTTTCACCTTCATGGACTAACCTGACTACAGATTTTTCTCTTTTTTGTGTTTGGCTTTTATTTTTTTTTTAAAAAATCCATGATTGGGTTCACTGTAGAGTATAAAGGGAAAATTGAAGCAGCCAGTGCTCATCTCTCATGTTCTCCTTCATGTACGCAGTTCATCATTTGTAAAGCACATCTGTTTCTTAACTATGTTATATCTGGAAGGCTTTCAACTTTGCAGTGATATTTCCTAATTTCTTGAAATGTCAGCTCTGGGAGAAATTATATTACTTCATTAGTCTTATAATTACGGGAGCCTAATATTTTCTATCATAAGAGCTTGTTTAGTTGCTTGTAATTTTTCCAGGCTTTACTTGATTGGATGTGAATTTTCCAGAGTTGGTGCCAGGCACAGGCCGCCCCTTTCTCCTGGAAAGCAAAAAATGTGGCTCAGAACAATATGAGAAATCCTGTGTGCATGTACTTTGGGGGAAAAGCTTGGTATTTGGTAGGGGAGATTGCTGTATTAAAAGTGTGTGCTTTTTTGGTATCTCAGAAAAAAATTGCTTTAAACTAACCAAGCCTATGAAAATAAAATGGCACTTTATATGTGGTAACTGAACAGATTCATTAGAATATGACAGCTGCATCCTATATTTCTGATATTTTGGGAAAACCCAGCAAGTGCTTGGAGCCTTCCCCTCAGCACAGAGGGGATGTGCTGGTGACTCCCTTGGTAAACTTCTGTCACTGCTTCTGCGCTGATGTTTACCCACAGCAGACTGCAAACCTGGCATGGATTAAAAGCTGGCTCAGCAGCCCTCTTTGTCCTGCAGGGATGATGGCAGTGAAGAGTGGCGCAGGAAAGCCTGTTCAGGTTTCCATGTGCTGAGTAAGGGCAGTGATCACCGGATGGTCATATGATGAAAGCAGTTGAATAAGACCTTGGAGGGTCTCTCTGTCTCTCTTTGCCTCTTTAGCTTTCCATGCATCTCTCCCTGTCTTCTGTGACAAAGAAGTGAGCAGCCATTGAACTCTGAATAAACTGCTACATACTGTATGATGCTAAATTCCCTGAAAGGTAGGCCCTAGGCATTTCAAATTGGACCTCCAAAATTAGTAGAAAATGCTTACAATAACGTCTTACTGCCTTAGTCCCTTTCTGTGATGTTTCTCCACTGTAAAAAATATTGTACAAGCAAAAGTGCCACAAAAAGAAATTAATGAATGTTCGTAAAGCATTTGGATATTATAGTCATGAACACTATAATAGAAGCTGCTAGGAAATTAGCCATTCATGTAATTTTAAGACTTGTACTGAGAGCAGAGACTAAACAATGCACGGTAAATAAACTCCATTTATGCAATGACAAAACAAAATAGAGGGTAACTATTCAGTGAGCAGCATTCATATTAACACTGTAGGAAGCAGTAGATGCGGCCATGTAATTAAAGATGGTATCGTACTGGATTTTCCTGAAAATGGCTGAGTGGATGCCATGAAAAGAATACTTATATAGCCATCTCCTAGCTTTGGGATTCTTGACTTTGCAGCTACAGCTTTCTATGACTGTAGATTTTGAGACATTTAAAATGTAACATTTATATACTGTTGAAGCTTTTCTTTATTTGTTTTAGCTATTGCACAAGCTTTCTGTATTCCAGAAGAGACTGGGATATATTCGGTTTCAGTATATATACAGTATCTATTTTTCTTTTTCCTCACCCAAGACTGCTCTAACTGCAGCAATTCTTTACTCTCCTTGGTCCAGAAAATCTTCTATTTTCATCATAGCCTAGCAGTACAGACACAGTTAACACAATCCAGTTGATCTACTGGAGGGCCAGCTAACCTGTTTGTCATGATAATTTCTTCTGTAATGGAGAGTTCTGGTCAGGAAACGGAATCCTCATAGTGGCTGAAATTTAGCAGTCTCATGAGATTTACCCTGACATGAGAAGGTAAATCCCAATTGCATACACTTACGAAAAATGAAAAGTGAGATGCCCTCATGCCACAAAGTGATGATCCAAGATAGAATGATGATGTCCATTTTAACATCTTCAGTGTTTTTGAAAATAAATTTCACGTGACTGATTTCTTACTATTTCTTGTGTTATACCTCCACGCTCTTTGAATGACCTTGGCATATAGTCCTTCTCAGCAATTTTTCTCCCTTTTCTTCCCCTCTCATTCCTGTTGTAATGATCATGGTTTCTATATGTGGCTACACCTTGCTGCTGACTCAGCTTTCAGTATTTTCCCTTTCAGTTGGGCATTCACAAACTTCAGAGTATGTGTCAGACCTCTGTCTTTAGCCTTATCTTACCTGCAGTATCCTGCAACTTGAATGAGAAACTACAATAATCCCCCTTCATCCCAGCTACAGCTAGTTATAAAAGCAAATTCAGTCACTTCAGATATGACCTTGTGGAGCTAATTCTGACTTTGCTTCTATGCATATTAATCTAAGTAAAGGTAGAGGATAAGAGTGGGAAGTTGTGCTCTGGTGAGCCCTAATAGAAGTATGTGACATAGTCAGAACTCCCACATCATTTTCAGTGCTGAACTTCAGTGTGGATAACAAAAGAGCAGTGAGGGATCTGCTGACATTTCCAAGAAAGCCAAAGATCATAGCTGGTGTTTGGCTTAGTGATGAAGATCTTATCCACGTCCCAAAGGAGGATGCACACGGAGTCCTTCATCTTGAGTTTAGAGTTTCTGTTAGAGTAGGGCTTCAAAGGGGCTGCCCAAGGAAAGGATATGCTGCTAAGAAGTGTTTTGTCTAGCCCATGACTGGGCGGCTCTGGCTAAGGCTCAGCATACACCATGGTTTAGACTAGGAGTTAGCGTGTTTGGGACTTAGGAGAGACCAAGCATAAAGCTCCAGTGTAAGATGGGAGCTGGGGGCTGTAAGAGGGCTCCCCAAGGAATATTAGGCTGACAAAAAGTGTTTCCTTCTGAGCTTTTTCGTCTGGACTGTGGCTGGGAGTCCTTTTGTTTGAGTTTGACTCTGGGTGTTGGATAGAGTTAATTTCATGAGAGAAACAGATCCTGTAGTTCCCAGAGTAGTTGAGATCCTCTGTTAAATCTTCAGTCTCTACCTCAAGTGAGTGCATTGGACTGATGACAGTAACATCCATCAGTGATTGGAAGGGGATATTACATTAATAGGAGGGAACAGAATGGAAGGGAAGAAAACTCATTTTGCATACTCATTTTTAGATGGGGATATTTGTGTTTTTTGCTTTTCCACTGGGGTTTTATCTTCTAGGCACGTTGCCAAATACTGGAAACTTTGCCAGTGGTATAGCATTGCAGAACTTTTCCTCTCTATCTTTCTTTGCTTTTGTGATTCTGCCTGAGGCTATGCAGCATACAATACCCTTGGCCCCCGTTACTGTTCCTCTCTTCCACCTTCTAGATTAAAAGCTCCTTCCATATCTTCCTGCTATAAGAAAAAAAGTACAGAAATAGAACTATGTTTATTTTAGCTGATTTTTATGTAGCAGAGCACAGGGAGACAAAAAGCAGAGCCAGGTAAGTGGGGTTTTGACACTTAGACAAAGGTCAGAAGCACATTGCAACCTGGAGGACAGAGAGCTTCTGAGCAAAGGTAGTAGTGGAGCCGAGTGACACCATCAACTTCTGTTGAGTTCATGACTCTGTTTTGATTCAAGCTGGACTGCGTGGGGAGGCTGGGGTGAACAGAGGTGATATTTCTTAAAAAAATTGCCCTTCAATAATAACCACCAGCGTTCACATTGATGAAGCTATAACCTTTCCTTTGCTGGAAGAAAAGGGTCATAGGATAGGAGTAATGATACTGTCATATCCCATGACAAAGCCTGCTATGACACACGCGTCCATCAGCTGTTGATCCTGTGGTCAAAAACCTGACAGTGGAACTGATGATGGATAGACATGGCATCACTACACTCTGAATGACCACAAAGAACCACACTGGTACTCTAGTATTGAGCGTCATCTGCACCATGTAAGACTGTTTATTATAGACCTATATGAAAGTGATCTTTGCTGTCCCCAAAGTCCTCCTATATAAGGTGGCCAGAAGTGACCTGGAATTAGCATGGAATTTTTAATGAAGGGGTTCCTGAAAGGTATGAATGATGGTGGAAACAAGGGATTTTGAGGAAGCTGCTTAGAAACAATCCCCAAAAAGCAGATCTGTCATTTTACACTGAAAAGGGAGAAAGACTGGGGTGTTGGATGCAGTTCTGGCCAAGAAAACATGTTCCTGACAGAAGAGCACTACTACTGTACTAACCAGACAGCTCCTGCTAGAAATGGAAACTTACGCTGAAGTCTGAATGCACTCATCTGTGCCATACCTGGTAATCTGCTAAGCCTGCCTTGATAATTGTGACCCAAGTGATCTGACTGTGAGCTGAAGCTCAGAGTGAAACTGTGTATGAATTGCTAATGCAACCTTCTCCTGAACTGTCTGGGGCCAATACAGCGCACTGAAGTCACAGAAAGTGCTAGTTAAGTAACTTGTGCAGTGGATGGCGCTTGATGTTTTAGTCCTGTTTTTCCAAGCGCTCTGTTTCAAAACCTCCATCTAACTTTGAGCTATAAAAACCAAATAGATTTACTAAGAATTGGGTGTTGTTTTGGTTTGACCTTCCTATCCCACAGAACAATGTCTCATGGTGAGCAATTACTTTGATTCATTATTACTCTTTAGAGTACTTTTTCTTCTAAAATACACACTTTCGGATGAAGTAAAATATTAAGACTTTTGAAGCGTAAATTCAATCCCTGGAAATTGAAATAAGCCCTTCACGCTTTATAAAAGGAATTTAAACTTCCATTTATAATGGAAATGGTACTGTAAAATCAGATGTGCTTTTGTTAAAAAAAGTGAATAACAGATTAAATTATTTGCTTTGAGGTTAAGGGTCTATTTTTTCACAACCAGTATTGCTTGTGGTACTGTATGATTATTATTGCAAACTCAATGACTTTGAACTAAGAATCCTGTACTCAAATGCTATTAAAAGTAATTTACATTATATTTTTCTGAAACATTTTAATCAGATCATATAAAGTCAGGCAAATGAAGTAATATACAATATGAGTCCACTTTTTACTTTCCATAGTAATTGCTTCAGTTACCCTTACCTTCTCAGATACTGTTGTTCTAATTATCTTATTTTCCAAGTCAAGATCTTTTTAACTGCTATGTTTATCTGGGGTCAGAACCTACATGTTACATATTCTCCATATAAACCTTAATGGTAAGTTTATATTGATTTAAATGAAGTTTTTCTAACCTAAGAAAAATAAACATATCATTTGAAATATTTTGAAGTCAAAGGAACAGATACATATGCCTAAATGCAATATGCGCTTATGTCATTTTTTTTTCCCAAAATCATATTCTGTATTGTAGACGTGTTTTTACATACACAAGTGTAATACTGTTTTAGATTGTATTTCCCAAATAAGCTAACAATTTCTTCTTGTTGCATACATTGGATTACTGCTTGTTTTTTCAGCTTTAGCAATATGAGCTACTAGCAGTGTATGTCATGTAAAGGCTATACTTTTGACTATCTGGAACATAAAATTCAATCTTGCTAATTGGAAGCTCCTTTGGCTTTGATACAAAATGAAAACCTTTTGAAAGGACAATATCCTCTTAACCATGAAGAAAGAAGACACAAAATTAAACACCTTTTATACACTTCTATGAGAATCAGTCACTTTGGGCATTAGTAAGTGATCTTATAATCCAAGGAGAAAAATATCAGTTCATTTATTTTTGAGATCATATAGTTTGTTGGTTTTTAGATGTTATTCTCAGAGTAGTTGTATTTAGAAATTTCAGAAAGGTTCTTATTCAGTTTTTAGGGTAGACCAATTTTCTTTGGGACTTGAATAGAGTTGAACTTGTACTCTGTCCTCTCATTCCTTTGATTAGACCCTCATACAAGGATTTGGACACTTATTGATTACTTAGTTTTCTACAGTCTAATTAATGAAGCAATTTAATTAATTAGTTGAATTAATTAGCATGTTTAACTAATTAAAATTATTACTAACAAATTCCAGCTTTTTAATGAGATTCCTTTCCTTGCCAAATATGTGTTAAGACCTATTTTATCTAAATCATCTTCAAGTCAGAGGATAGGAATGCAATCCAAAATCTCTGGGTTTCATTTTCTTTTGTTAATAAAGCATATTCAGGGTAGGTCAGCACCATCTGTATTTGCCTCTATACAAAACCATTCTTCATTCCTCATGCCTGCTCAGCCGAGGTGTCACCCAAAGTGTTCTCTTTTATTTCCTCCATTCCTCTTGGTGATTTCAAGCCTTACAGATACTAAAGCAGTTTGTTGATGATGACTCCTGTACTTTCCACTCATAATTGACAGATCAAGTAGTTAGCCAAATAGGCAACTTACTTGTGGTGCAATACCGCAATTGATTTATCTTAAAAGTTTGCATAATAGGTTTAGCTATGATTAATTTAAAAGGAGTTCTCCTATGACGATATGGCGTGTTTTTGAAAACAGTTTATCACCATTTGCTTCAAATAAGGGGTGGAGCTAATCTTGGAAAGAGCTTTGTATGTTTGTTGGGTGGAAGCTGAATGACGCCTCAGCTGAAAATGCTGACTCATCTCAGTTTTATTTCCATTTAATTTACACTCAGCACAAAGCTAGATAGCACCCTTAGAGGGGCAAACTATTGCTTAAACAAGTCGTTGTAAAGTATAGGGTTTAGTGAGAGAGGAAAAATACGTTTTAGAAGGTGTAGATAGAAGCAGATTATTACAGAACAGGGATGTTGAGATGTTTGCAGGGATTTGAGGGACATCTTGTTTTGTTTGTCTGACAGCAGCAGAGCTGAAAAATTGCCAGTAACTCATTTGAGATACTGACAAGGCAGTGGAATGGGGAAGGCTGCAGAGTGGTTTATGTCTTGGAACCTAAGAGCCCTTCTGCAGTTTCGGGGATCTTTTACTTTTAAGATGTTGAGGTGTTAGCTCATACCTGCACCTCTGCATAGTTCAAGTGGCAACAATGGACTTGGCATCAATTTCTACCACAGCAGCCTTGGCAAAATTTCTTGGTGAATTTTTCCTGGGACAAGGCCAGTCTGTCACTTCTGAATTCTTGTTCCCTAGAAATCAGTAGGACTCCCTGTCAGCAGTAAAATCCAGATTTCACTCAAATGTGTAAGCAATATTTTCTAGCAATAGATTTGTTGTGTAGTTCTTGTTGGCTTTTTTTCCCCCAAACTATTGGAATTTAATTAGCATAGCACAGATTATCTTTTAGTAAATATGCAGCATGTTTATAAAAGCTAAATTGTCTTCCTGGTATGTTTTGCTGACTGGTAAAATTAATGTTTTTTATTTGTTCAGATGGTTTTTTGGCCCAGTCAAACGAGCAGATGCCGAAAGACAACTGTCACACCCTGGAAACCGAGCAGGAGCCTTCCTAATTCGAGAAAGTGAAAGTCTAAAAGGCGAATACTCACTTTCAGGTATAGTCTTGTTTTTCGTCTCAAGCAATGTTTTAAAAATTTCTCAGGTGATCCAGACTTTTTCATTTTTGAGAACAATAAAGTGTAGTCATGAAAATGAAATTAAGTTCATGATAATATTTATTTCCCAGGAGATATATAAAGAAAACTTGGCAAGAGTCACTTGGGTTTTTACTAACGTTTATTTCATAGGCTTTGTTTATTAATATGCTCAGAAGAGAAATTAACTTTCTTATGCTCAGTACTTCTAGTGTTCCAGCTGTCTTAAAATAGAAACTATTTTCATTATTAAAATGCCAAAAAATACATTACAGTTGTACAGTACTGTTCAGATTGTTACACAAAATAAAAATTAAACCATGTTGGCAGATATCTGCAGTTTAAGAAAATTAGATTTTGCTAGAGCACACCCTTAGGTTTATATTTATTTGTTTTTGGGGGCAAAATGATAGGAAATTGTCAAAGCTCTAACTTAGAATCAGTCATACTTCATTGAAAAGTTAGTTGTAAACATCAGTAAAAAGTTAGATTTATGATGATGATGGGTTTTGAAATATATTTAAAGTCCTTTATTTGAAGACTATAGAGTAAGGACAATTACTTGATAATAATTTTGCTTACTCACATATATGTACATCATCTTTTTAATGTCAGAGGTATTTGCCGTGTTAGATAATAAACATGATTGTTCATTGGTTTTTTTCTGTGACCATTTCCTATCAAACTTGTCATGGAAGTGTGAGCCAGGAGTATAATGTTGTCTCTGGGACAACAGGGCTTTACACCCAAACTTCCTAATGTGCTCCACCTATATTGTTCCATACACCAGTAAAGACTCTTGATGTTTGTGAATAAACTGTAAGTTGTCACGTGCAGAATTACGTCAGTAAAATGAGAGGTGTCTTGTGCATAACCAGATTCTTTCATATTGACTCCTCTTCTGCCTGGATGGTTATGTGTCAGTCATCTTCTGAGCATTACACAGAGACACATTAAGCAGCTTAATGAACTTTTGACACATTCTTGGTTTCTTTTTCCAAATCATAAAGGGTATATACCTGCAACGTCTTGTGGTAATGGGAAGGTTGCTTTTTATTGCCGAGACAAAGAAATATATGTTGCCTGTGGACTGAAATACAGGGAAGTTTATGAAATAAATAGGATACTTACTGTTCTGGGAGAGTTCATTCCATAGTCTTCAGTTTGCCCTCAAAGAAGTTTGTTCTTGCCAAGAAGCTCTGATAAGAAAAATAACATCAGCAAGGAATCAGACTGCTCCCAAACTGTGACTGAACTGACCCTTCTGCGGTTGCACTTTTATCCAAAGACTGTATTATAGCTACAAACCTTTCAAAATGCTTTCCCTCTATATGCCAACTTCAGCTTCCTTCAAGGGTTCTTCATCAGTGAACTGATTTCATCCAAGGACTGGGCGAGACCGATAACAGTGTGGTGTTATGCAGGGAAGGATAGATAGGCCTGTATTATCTGCTTAATGCTGGCACTTGAATACACAACACCTTACTAAAAATCAATGAAAAATCTTGTGTTGTGCACCTAGGGGTGGAAATGCAATTTCTTTTCTCCACCTGTACCCTTCTAGGAAAGATTCAAAATCTTAATTCGTCACCCTGCATCCTTAATACTTCTCTATCAGGAAGGCAGCATTACCTTAGTTAAACTATGAAGTGCCACAGAGAAAAATCCAAGAGAATGGAAATAAATATTAGGCCAGTATTTGTGGTAGGATGGGATTTGATATTGCTCTTTATTTTTTTTTCCTTAGAAATCATGGATAGAAACTATATTCTGTCTGATTTACTATATTTGATTCAATTACAAAAGCTTGTGGTAGACATTTTTCAGGTTTCCTTACAAGCTTAGGGGATTTGATGATGACTGATAACAGCAAGATACGAAATCATGCTGGTTGGTTTGATGAAGGAAGGGAAGAGTGGTGCTGAAGAACACAATATACACAAAGGCAAGGCTCCAGCTACAGGAGCCAGCTCTCCTTCATGCACAAACACGGGTTGATCTCTGAGCATGCATATGTGTGTCATTTCAGATTTATTAAATGTTTGTGCTTTTATAGGAAAAGAGAGAATAAACTCTGAAGCAGCCTGTAGACAGTGAGTATTAATGGCATCATTTACCACTGCAGCTATATCTTTTAGAAGCTTCCCAAACTTGAACGTAATTTAGCCTCAACGTGCTACTTCATCCTGAAGAGCTAAATATTATTTGCTGTTTACTGAATAGGCTTGACTAAATGGTTTTTGTTTGTGTTGTGCAAGTTTTTTTGCTTTCAACCTAATAGTATAGGACATAGCGGTTCAGACATTGTATGTCCATAATCTCATTACTTATGTCTACTTTTGGGAAAGCTTGTGCAATCTAAAGCAAATGATGAAGTGGATTGTACTGTGGGGAGAATTAATTGGAAGGAAGGTTGTTTAGTCCACGAGATGCTATGGAGAAGGCAGTTTTTTTGACTCCTCTTTGTTCCATCAGAAGGTGTTACGAGCCACTCAAAGCTGAGGCAGAAAAGCAGTGTTTTCTTGAGGAATAGTGATTCAGGAGTATTTCTTTTAACAGCTCTTGGATGGCTTCTGTCTCTCCATGGTAGCTGATACACTGACAGGGGAGAAGTGACAACCTAATATTTTGGAATATATCCCTAATTTCTGTTTCCAATTTTTGTAGTGCAGAAAGAATAGACCCCTGAACTCCCCTCCTCTGTAGAGCTGGTTGGGTTTGCTCTACGTGCTTTGCTGATTTGGTTTCACTCCAGGGTAGATGATAATAACTAGAAGAATGACAACCTGGCTTTCAAAATTAAGGTCTTTAAGAAAATACTGTAGCTGTCTGTCCAGCCTAACATTTATGTATAATAAAATTAAAAAGGAAAAGAAGTAGAAAAGGAAGAGAGATTTTTACCCAAGCACCCATAAACTGATTTTATGACTTTCATGCGTGTTTTCATACTCATGGGCAATCTGTAAGAGAGTTAATGTTAATGAGGGAGACAAATGGATGTCCTTAGAAAAAAAAAAAAAAAAAAAAAGAAAAAGAAATAAACCGATAAACCGTACCTTTCATTAAAATGGCACTTTTCACTTCTAACTTGCTTTGATGGGAAAACTCACAATTTGTAAAATTTACATGATAAATGACTATTTAAATTAAAAACAAAAAGTCATATTCAGAAAGGTTTTTCTCGACTGTGAATGGTTAAATGGAAAGCACATCAAATCAGATAGGCCACTGAGATGTGTTGCTATAATTTTAAAGTGTTTGACATTTTAAAAATAGGTTTTCCCATTTTCAAAATGCACATGTTGTCGACAGATTTTTATGTTGATGACTCCAGCATCTGGTGTGAAATGTATTAAATTTTAAACATGTTGGTGCCATCTTAGACATTGCCTCTTTTTAATTAAAAGCCATAATTTAGATGTGCTCAGCTTAATTGAGTGTCATTGCCAATGATAGCAGGAGGCTCTATACTTCCCCCCTCACTGAATAATGGCATCTGAAAGACTGATTGCATTAAATGACAATGTAAATGGTTTGTGTTTTCCTCCATTTTTTTCCCTGCTCCTAAAAAAGATTGTCTGGTTTCCTCTAGGCCAGATTGGCTTTCAGCACAGGAAAGAAAAGGTAATAGTTTAAGGCAGCAGACTGATAGGAGTGGCAAAATGATGGCCGTAGCAGGAGAACAATTTTAGAGCAGCCCCTGCTCCCGTTCTGTGCTGGTGAGGGTCATCTCATAAACCATCCTCCTCCCACATCTACCCTGGGCATGGAGACCAAGCACAGCTCCTGCCAGCAGCGCTGCACGATCAGCGCTGCAGTGCTGGGGAAGGACTGCTGATAGGAAAGATGTTGGGATGCTGATGGTAACGGTGCCTTAGTGTCTCCACGATTCATTTGGTGAAGATGTTGATGCCACCATAAAAATGAGTTTTTCTGCCTTGAGAAAAGGCTAGTAAATTATTTTATTCTCATTATTGGGGTGGTGAAATGTACTCCTGCATGGCCCAGCCTTATGAAGATGGGAAGCAGGGAGAGGGGAATGCTTCTGTTAAAGTGAATCCATGAAGAAATCTACTGGGGAGCAGTGATTCTTTTGGGAAGGGAAAGTTGAGGAGAAAAACATTGCAGTCTTTACCCCTAGTTGCTGTCAAACTGTGTGAAGCTGAAGTTGCAATCCTGTTCTGTTCCACGGTCTGGTGTGGATGTAGGGATGGCTGCAAGCACCGAGGGGGTTACATGTAGCTCTTCCCTGAGTGACACGTGCTCTGTGTCATGTTGGGCAGAGGAGCTGTATGATGCCGCAGCTCTGTGAGTGTGCGGTGCCGGACTCGTACAGCCAGACTCAGCCCTGGGGTATGAGTAAACAGTCCCCTGTCAAATACTGCCCTAACCTCAGCTGTTTATCACAAGCAAAGACAGTATCAGCGTGGAAGTTGGGTCCAGATTCATCATAAGCCAATCACAAGGCTTCTTGCAAGACTCATTTAAGAATTTATAGCACATCCTTCAAACCAACTCTCGCATTATCATTAGCTGCTTCACAAGTAATAATTGTAATGCTGCTAATAAAGAAAGCAAGTAGTGAAACTACTATCACTTGTGATATACTGGTGAGACTGAATTAACACAGGCATCTTTTTGGCCTTTTATTCATTATAAATAGCAATTCATTTGGCCAGATGCATTTTACTGTGAACTTTGGAAAAGTCACTATATTTCCAGTCTGTTGTTACTGAATTACTCTTTCCCTCATTTTGCTTCAGCCACATTTCCAAATGATACATCAAAAAAAATCTATATGCATTTTATAATTAAAAACCACTAATTAAGAGGTGTTAAATTAAAAAGAAATGGCATTTGAAAAGTGTGATGTAATTATCTTTATATTATGGAGTTATATTTACAAATATTCTTATTTCTGGTCCTCATGCGGAATTTTAAGTTGGTAAATCAGCTCTCTCGAAATATTACCTGTGTCAGAGAGAAAATCTCTTACTGTTTTCACTAGCTCCTGTGTGCCCTCTGGTGGTCTGGAATGACAATCGCACAGTAGAGTCGAAAAATATTTGATCATACCTGACAGTACTTAAGGAACGAGAGATTTTTCTTTTTAACTTAATTCCTTAAATAGTAAGGGAAATTATACTTAACATCAGCTTTGTTAATTGCACACAACCCATAATTTTCTATAATTTTTTCTATATGCAGTATATAGCAGTATATTCTTCTGTTAGTATAACCAAAGCGATTACCAAAAATCATGCAGTGCTACAATATCAAGGATTTATCAGCTATAATGTCTCCAGGGAAGAGAAATAATATTTTTTTAGATAATTACATTTTTTGAATATAACAGACTGAGGCTGCTTCAAGGATTGAAAAATATTTCCATTAATTTATTGAACTAAGAGTAGCCACAAGTAAACACGGCTAAATTGAATATGTTTGCTGGAACTAAAAAGCATACTGGAGGTAAACAGCAGAAAGCCTTTCCCCTATGCCTCTGTTTGGCTTTTCGGACTTCCATCTTGCATGAGGGGCCTGAGAAGGGCACAGTCATGGTAATTTCCCAGATTGATGGTTGTGGAAGGAACCACTTGGCCTATTGGAAAGGTGTAATGTTGGGTGATGACTTAGATGGCAACCGGAGCATCACCCTGCCCTTGAGAGCTCTCTCCTCACACATCGTTGAAAATCACTGTATTTTTTCATTAACTGCAGGGTGGGATAGCCCTCTGGTAGGAACTAAATCAGTTACCCTTCAGTATATAACATAGTCTCTCCATTGTCCCTTGGAAATGGACAGCGATGTCTCATTCATGGAGTATCATGCTAAATGACACCCCATGAGACACTACCAGCTGGTTTTGGTGCCTTAAAAGATTGAAAATATGAGCTGCCTCACAGAAGATATCTTCATGTGTTTTTGTGTCGGCTCTTATGATGCAAGCAAGAATCTCAGAACCTGAATGGTTGAAGACCAATAGACTAGATAAGTTAAGATGTCTAAACAGTGGGCTTTGGTTTAAAAGAGATTTTGTAGAGTTTTCATCTTTGAAAAGAAAATAATTTATTTTAAAGTCCTCATAAATACATTTAGGAAAATTATGATGGTTTGGCTGTAAGCTATGTTGTGCCATTGCTATAATTCCTGGAAACTTAACATATTTAAATCTTCTCAGTTTTTGATGGTGTATCTGTGAAGCACTACAGGATCAGAAAGGTGGATGAAAGAGGCTTTTTCCTAACCCCACGGAAAACTTTCAAAACCTTGCATGAATTTGTTGACTATTACAGTAAGAACAGTGATGGCCTCTGCGTGGTGCTTGGAAAGCCATGCCTAAAGGTAAGAGTGGATGCTACATTATGCAACGTATTTTTTTTCTAAGCTAACTCAGATATCAGTCAGAAGGTGTTAACCCCGTATCTGCTTCTACCATTTAAAAATGTTGATGATCTACTTATTCTCAGGAAGTTTTGGGTAGTGCTACAGTTTCATTCTAGAAGTTGACATGTTAATAATAAAATACCGTGCCATTTTGAACAAATCATCATGTGGCTGGAGGAGAAAATATGCCAAATCATGATTTATGAATTCTTTTTTATAAATGTGTATGGAGGTGAAATCTCCAACTTCATAACTCTAGCTGTCCATAAGTAATTACTGAAACAATACCACAAGGTTCAGGCAAGCAATACGTCACTTTTCAAAAAGCTTGCTTAGAGGCATGTTTCCTAATTTTTACTTTTAATGGCAGGATAATTTCTTTAGAGTATTTCTTATTTCTAAGAAAAAGTACCCAGGATGTGGGCTGTATTTTATGTTCTCAGACTACTTTATCATGTGCGTATACTCTGAGGAAGCATTACTTATATCAGTTGTGACTTTACATGACATAGTTAACAGTGACTTGTAGATATTGTTGAAAAAATATCAGAAGTTTCAATTTTTGTGTTATTTATTTTATTTTTCCAGGTACAAATTCCTAGTACTTTTGATTTGTCGTATAAAACGGTGGATCAGTGGGAGATAGACCGGCAATCTCTGAAACTGGTAAAAAAATTAGGATCTGGTCAGTTTGGTGAGGTATGGGAAGGACTGTGGAATAATACCACCCCTGTGGCAATAAAAACATTAAAACCAGGTATGCGAATTACTCTTAAATGCTCATAATGCAAAATGTTAACAAGGGTGCTCCTTTACTTTTTAAATGCTACTGAAAAGAAAGCCTGTCCATGTCTACAACCGTTCTTAAACTCCATGCATTTAAACATGAAAATTACTAAAGCTTGAGGTGCAGGTATTCTTTGGTATTTTGAATTACAGTTTTATATGGTCTTCTGTTTCTGTTATGAGCTGAACTCATTCAACATCTGTATTACATAAAAAGGCAACCCCAGCAAGGGGTTTGGTACAATATTGCATGTATGGAATTGAATGACTACATTTTGTCTGTAGGTGAAGTAATCAATTTACTACTGGCTTGTCATCTGTAGAATTTATTCTAGCGATTAGATGCTAATTATAATGATTCTTTGGTAATATAGAACATATATGATGTTAAGTTTTTATTTAAGAAGTGCTTAATCTTAATATTGATTGAATAAAATTTCTTTGAATAATAATTTGAATAACAATTTATTTGAATAATGGATTTTTCTTAACATTTTTCTTAATTATTTTTCATTAACCTCAAGTAATTTGTGTATTTTAAGTTGACAACATAAAATATCTGCCAGCAGATGGCAAGAACCACATAGATAAGAAAGGTATATGGGGTGATATACATGCTTTTTTAAAAACTGGTAACAATACAATAAGTTGTTGTTAATTGAAAAAGCTTCTACTGGGCAGTAATGATCATGTTTCAGGAAGCAGAACAGATTCAGATATTTGATTCTGAAGAACAATTAAATATACTTGAGCCCTGCTTGAATGGTCTCCTGAACACAGAGTAATTTAAGCATGTGTTTGAGTGCTATCTTGTATCAGGATATTGTTTGTGTTTTGGAACTTGCAGATTGAAAGCAAATAAGCACCTTTTTTTTTTTTTTTTTTCTGCTTAACTTAAATTAGAAAAACTGCTAAGACNNNTTAACTGAAATTAGAAAAACTGCTCAGACTAAAGGCCTTTCATAATTCATGTGAAGACAGGATACTCTTTTTCAGTGAACTGGTACATCTCCCTAGTGACCCAGTAAACTCAGAAATCATCTTCAAATCTCTCTGTCCATTTCTCTTTCCTAAGACAGTATCCACTAAGCCTGTACCTTTTGTGATAGGGATCTATGTGCTTATTTTTATTGACTTCTGAAACTACAGGCCTCAAACCAGTCTTTTTCTCCTGGTGCCTGACTGGAATCATTCTGCAGTACAAGCCCATTACTTCTTGTCTTATACTAAAGAGTACCTATTATTTTCTTCCTTTTTACAGCAGCGTTGTACGTACTAGAACACTTTTATCAAGTTCCTCTTCAGTCTTATCTTCCTTAGGTTTAACAGCTCAACTGGGCTCTTCATGTAGCTCTCGTGTTTTAGATGTCCCATTGTTTTCAGGAGATCTTTGCTGGGCTGTTTGAAGTGGTAACCATATTTTTTTCCAAGTATGATGCTAACAGGAAGAACAAGTCTAGATGTTTAAAGAGAGGGATTTGCTTCATGTTTCTGACGTCCTAGGCCTTTGTGAAAACAGTCCAATGTGATGCATGCCTTTCTTCTCCATATGACAAGAACATAGTATTTCTATCTGGGTTTGCTTTCTTTTAACGATTTACTGCAACATCTAGACAAGTCTGTTTTATTGCAGAAGGCTGACAGGTTCTTCCTAAGCTGTGAAATCTCTTAAACAATACTTAAAGAAGGAAACTAATGAAGCTGAAATGAAGAACAAGACTAAACTATCTTAAAATTTTATGATATTGCATTTTCTTTTAAAATTTGTCTTTTCTTTACTCTTTAAGAAAATATGTGGCCATCAGCACTCTAGGAAAAGATTCTAAAATAATTAGAATTTGAACGAATTGTAGTGCATACATTTCTACTTATTTTCTTCAACTGAAAAGTGGAGCTGACATTTACCTCATATTGCATATTCAAAAATGGGTAGCTATCTTAATCATATTTCATTTCCTC
>VXAK01008117.1:0-14222 GCA_013399435.1 Arenaria interpres
AGGAGGAGGAGGAGGAAGGATACTCTGCAGGCAGAAGGACGCCTCAGAGCCCGCCGCCTCCGCCATGGCTGTTTCCTCCCGCCCAGCCGCCGCGTGGGGCCGTTGCCGGGGGCGACGTCTCGCGAGAGGAGGCGCCCGCCCCATGAGGAGGCGGTGCCGCCGCGGGGAGGGGCAGAGGCGGGAATAACAGCCCCCGCGGCGGCTTAATTAAAATGAGCCTCATTTAAAATTACTCACGCTTCACTTTTCTTGCCCCCCAGAGGTCCTGTCAGAGTCGAGGCGAAGTCTCCCTCAGGCGTTTTACCAGCAGGGGAGCGGGCCCGGGGCCGGCCGTGAGGGGATGTCCTGAGGAGATCTCCTGAGGAGATCTCCAGGGGCTTCCAGGGTGGTCCCCTGTGAAGGCGGGAACGGCCTCGGCGTCCCCTGAGGGCCCTTCCCGCTTGCTGCTGCGCCGTTCCTGACTAGAAAAGGCTATATTTTCTTAAAGGGGAGGAAAAACAACAGAAGGGAGCAGGAAACGGCCCCAGTCTCATAAGAAGGGGCAAATTTATTCTCCAGAGAAAATATTTTTGTAGCTGAAACAGGTGCTTGCTGTTTCACCTCAGGGACCGCCCGCCCTGCTGTTTCTTCTGTGGGACCGATAGCTTAAATTAAGTTCATAGAATGGTTTGGGTCAGAAGGGACCTTAAAAATCATTGAATTCCAACCCCCCTGCCATGGGCAGGGACACCCCCCACCAGACCAGGTTGCTCAAAGCCCCATCCAGCCTGGCCTTGAACCCCTCCAGGGATGGGGCAGCCACAGCTTCTCTGGGCAACCTGTTCCAGTGCCTCACCACCCTCACAGGAAAGAATTTCTTCCTGATAACTCATCTAAATCTCCACTCGTTTAGTTTGAAACCGTTCCCCCTTGTCCTGTCACTGCACTCCCTGACAAAGAGTCCCTCCCCATCGCTCCTGTAGGCCCCCTTCAGATATTGGAAGGTTGCTATAAGGTCTCCCTGGAGCCTTCTCTTCTCCAGGCTGAACAACCCCAGTTCTCTCAGCCTTTCCTCATAGGAGAGGTGCTCCAGCCCCGTCATCGTCTACATGGGCCTCTGGACTCTCTCCAACAGGTTCATGTCCTTCTTATGTTGGGGGGTCTCAGACATGGTCACAGTACTCCAGGTGGGGTCTCATGAGAGTAGACTAGAGGGGCAGAATCATCTCCCTCGGCCTGTTGGCCACGCTTCTTTTGATGCAGCCCAGCCAGTATGTTCTAGTTTAATTAAGAACAGAAATTTTCTAGGCAAAAGTTTGGGAAAGAGTACATATCCTACCCGTTTGTGGAGAGTACATATTATGACTCTTAGGAGTTTGAGATAAGGTTGCAGGAGTCAGCAGAAAACTTTCCGTTCCTTTTTTTCCTTTTAAAATTAAACTTAGGGGTTCCAGACCTAAATTTCCATTGACTTAACGGGCTCTGCATGTGGTAGGAACTCAGAATCAGGGCTTGAATTCATGTAAAGTAACTGAAATAAATGCCTAAGGTCTCTTTAAAAAAAAAAAGAGAGAAGTATTAGTAGCTGGTCTGAGAAGAGGGGCACCAGTTTTGCTTGAAGTTTTAAAAAAAAATAATCTAACAATTGAAATACAGTCTGAAGATCAGAGAAGATGGAAGCAGACGAAATTGAATTGCAACATTAAATCCAGTCTTTAGCCTGAAACAACCAAGATGCAATCCTGCAAGAGGGCCTGTTACCTATGAAACTATTATTTTAACATTTTCTTTCCAGAGACTGTCACACAGGGAAGATTAAGATTGGAAAACAATTAATAGTGAAGGACAAAAGGGTCTGTGTCTTCTGGGTTTATTAAAGGAGTAGTTAAACAGCTTGATCAAAGCACATGGGTAATAGATTCTTTAAGAAAGGCTACACAAGGATAGAAACATATTAAACCATATTGAGAATTAAATCAAAATAAATTACAACTAAAAACAAAGAGCAAATTTTAAATAACTGTTTTACTGATTTTCAACTATAATGGAAACTATTTCTGGCAGATTTTAGCAATGACAGAGTTCTTCATAAAAGTTACATTCTACATTCAGACAGCAGCTAGTTGAGGATATCTTGGGGCTCACATTTTCAGAAAGGTCAGATATGGTCATTGCAATGGTACTTTTTATGAAAAAAAGCCTGAAATGAGAAGATAACCAGTTCTACCATATGTGGAGATTTGCCAGTGTCCTAAGGGACCCGTAGAGTTTATTTGTTTGCTTTTAAAGAAGAATCATTTGGTCAGCAATTGTTATTTCCCAAAGGTTTCAACTTCTGTTTGGAAGCAGTGTTTGGCTGGCAACTTCCAAACTATTTACATCATCCCGTTGTGACTACATAAATGACCTGAAAGCACAATAATTTTCCTTCAAAAGGCATAACAAGCCAACTTGTTTCTCTCTACCTTGTTGAGAGCCACCTACCATAAATACATTATAGTTTGTTATCGCTAAGCTGAATTCCAAGCACCTGATTCACCCTGCTTTATGGTCTCATAACAGTCTGAGTTATAAATGATTATCATCTCCCAAATGGCAATAACCGATGTTGTTACTGTATCCCATAACTTCTCATGAGAAAGACACGGAGGCAGCATCTGCTGGAGCTTGAGCGTTTCATTAGACAGACCGTTTACTTTTCTCACACGGCAAAGACCAAGCCATGCGACTTGGCCAGATACATCAGCCAGACGAGTTACGGTATTTGAAAAACATCATTCATGAAAACTGGACTGCTCCAGAAGCGTGGCACACGCTCCCCACCCTTAAGGGCCAGCTACTTTTCCAGCTTTGTACCACCAACTGAAGGACTGTGAGACTATCCTCTCATTCAGAGCAAAATGTCCCCTCTTACTAAATTCAACAAGCAAACTGACCACAATTCTGACAAGTTGAGTTAAAAAAACCACAACGTCCATCCAAGCCGCCTTTCAATGACTTTCCCTCCCCTGCAGGAAGACATCCAAAAGGTCCAGTTTATGCACTTCATCACAAGAGAGAAGCAGCCCCGCAAAGGATTATCTGCCCCACTGACTCTTACATACCCATTTCTGATTGTTCTCCAGGGCAGCTTTTGGGAAGAGGGGACAAGGCAATGTCATCAAGTCAGCTTTTTGAAAGGGCACGTAGCGCGGCCAGGAACACTACACAGACAGTATCGTGGTGACAGTCAAGAGGCCATTGTCCTCATGGTCACGGTGGAGGCATGGGACCACAGCTGGAAGCAAGAACGAGTTGGCAAACATCTTGTTCCAACTTCTGCTGTGCCATCTGGCTTCCAGTTAGGTGACTGACGTTGAATGTATTTTCTCCGTATAACCATCTGGCAGCGGCTTGTACAACATCGGAGTAACATGCAGAATTTGGCTAACAGTTATCCTTAGAATCGCATCAAGGGTACACGCAACACTGAGATTCTGAAATTAAGAAAAGGCTCACAAAGAAAGTTTCTTTGAATGCTGGCATTCGTGCACAGAGTATTTCAGGTGGGTTACAGGGACTGGGAAGTTATACATCCTTATATTTTGCATTTATCTATTTTACAGAGGCCCAGTAAAAATTTCCAGGGAGGAGAGGGGGCCCATACAGTTTTCGACAGGGAGTGAACATTGTATCCGGTGAAATGTTTGTTCTTGGAAAGTATCAACACTTTTGCCATGCTACGGAAATACGTGCACTTTTCCAAAATTAGAGGAGCGGGGCCTTTTTTTTTTTTATTGTTAAACATATGAAATGAAACAAATGAAAGGAGTTGGTTAGTACAAACGACACAAAGTCTCAAAAAGATGAAACTTCAAGAAAAATTTAATCTAAAAAACGTAAATATTGCCAAATGCAGTGTAACTGTAGTATGAAGTACGGTGCAATAGCTATAGCTGTAATGCCAGGTCTTCATATTTATAAAGGTCACATTTGCAAAGCTGAAGAGCGGTAGTTAACTCCCTGGGCTTTAAATATGACAGAATGGGGTGCTTTTTAAAAAAAGAAAAAAAAAAAAAGGAGTGGGATTTTCATTAAATACAATCCCATGATGGCTTAAATCAATAAATCTTACACTCTACCTCCTGCCGCGCTCCTGTTCAAGGATGTTCAAGCGTAAAGTTCCTTCTACTCATCATGCCACCGGTGCTACCTGGAGTAATTGGGTTGCCTTAATCACACAGCGAGCTCTAATAGCACGCCTGAGTCATTCAAGAATCGTAGAAGCTATCACAAACCAGTCCAAAGGCAAAGGCTCCGGAATGCCATATGATTCTTAAATAATTTAAACCTAAAAAAGCTAATCCAGAAGAAACATTAGGAAAAAAATTCTTCACAGAAAGAGTGATCAGACACTGGAATAGGCTGCCCGGGGAGGTGGTTGAGTCACCATCCTTGGATGAGTTTATGAGGCATTGTGGGATATGGTGTAGGGGAGAACTTCGTAGAGTAGGGTAGATGGTTGGACTCGATGACCCCAAGGGTCTTTTCCAACTTGGATGGTTCTATGATTCTATGAATAAAGAAAGAGGAGGGTTTTCTGAATGCTAGGAAAAGCAATACGAAAATGCTAGAGGTTTAGGATTCAGAGTTAAGCCGAAGTTATTATTAAATGTAGTACTCTTTTGTCTCTAGCCTGCAGAAGAACATTCAGCGTATAAGCTTCTACTATGTCTGTAGATATTTCTATGGATTAGATCTAGGATATACTAAGTCTCTGAAAAGAAGGGTTTGAGTTGAGATTGTATGGAAACAAGAATGCTGCTTTTCCCAAAACGTCGGCACTTCTGTTGATGTTCATTCTCCTAGACATTTTATTAATAGCATAACTAGTATTGGTTGGAATACTAGCTATACTGCTTAATCACCTCATCCAAAAAGCTGTTTTTCTTTGATAAATTTCTAAAATTTATTCCGGCTTCAATTTCACACATCTTTTTCCACAGGACAAAGTGTAAGATAAAGCTCCGCTCAAAACCCAACAACAGGTGTGCAAACAGATGTGTGATGAGATTTGACTCCACTTCCAGGAAAAATTGGGATTGAACAGTCAAGCATTTTGTCAATAATACGGAGTGACGTCGGTGAGGTGTGATCACACGGCACAGGTTTTACAGGGCACCCTACTGAGGAGTGCGGGTTTCCCACTGCAGACACTGGAGCTGTAATGTGTACCCTCTAGCCTGCGCACTGTCATGTATTATAGAAGAGTTATTCTATCCACACCGATGCTGCTGTTTCCAAGAACTACAGCCTCCACATCTTCTGCTGTTGTTGCCTTTGAAAAGTCTCAGGAGCATCGGACAGATGGTACATTTTGGCTTTCCATATACTAAATTTGGGAGTATTTCTGCATCACAGACAAGAATAAATTGTACTCAGAGAGAGAAGAGAGATGGCATATAGTAATTTTTTTATTTTAGAAGTCTAAGTGACCCATGTTCTCTCTAAACTCCAGCTTTATGAACACAAAGTTATTTATGCAGCTTATAGGAACTAATGATCATCTGTTCCTGATAATTAGAGGCTTTTCATTTCATATGTTCTTCTCCTTTTGCAAACTAAATTTAGTTAATATGCTTTTCACATTTAGGTAACTGACCACAAAGCAGCTAACAACCTCCTGCTACAAGCTAAAAAAAATAATTAATTTATAACTATATATGACAGCTGTAAAAAGGCAAGCCACCATCCTTAACACAAAAGGCCAGAGAAAACGAAGTGCTGTATTGCCCTAATCTGTGCTTGGTAACAGAGGCAAGAACTGAGATGCCACCATGTCAAAGAACACAAAAGCTAAAGGATAAGCACCAGAAAAAGCCAGCAGAAGTTATTACCTTTCTTATTTTACATCCTTCCAAGTCATCTGCTACTTGTTACCCAGGTAAGGCATCTTCCCATCGGAAGCCTGAGTCTCATGCTAATGAGCACATGCCAGAATCATTTTAGCTGGCACAACTTTATTTTAAGAGAGAGAGAATGTATGTATGTGTCCACATTAAGACCTGACATGACTAAGACCTTACAGAAGCCTTCCAGTACCTGTAGGGCCCTACAGGAAAAACGAGGGACTCTTTATCAGGGAGTCTAGTGAATAGGATGAGGGGTTACAGTTTTAAACTGAAAGATGGTAGATTTAGGTTAGATATGAGGAAGAAATTCTTTACTGGGACACTGGAACAGGTTGCCCAACGAAGTTGTGGCTTCTCCATCCCTGGAGAAGGCAGGCCAGGCTGGATGGGGCTTTGAGCAACCTGGTCTGGTGGGAGGTGTCCCTGCCCACGACGGGGGAGTTCGAACTCAGTGATCTTTAAGGTCCCTTCCAACCTAAATAATTCTACGAAATTATCAAAGTCAGATTAAAAATATACATAAAGAAACATATCTAGCAAACCCAAATTATTCAAAACTGTTAGATGTTTTGAGAAAATTAACTTTTCTCCCTGCACTTAGTCCTCTGTTATCTGTATCTTTATCAGCTCAGCATGGAAGACTTCACTTCTTTTTGCCCTTGTTTCCCCAAAACACCTTTGCCTGTTCTTTGCTGCTTTCCTTTCTTGGACTCATTGCTTCCTTTTTGCTTTGGTTTTCCCCTCTTCTGACCAACCTCCTTTGAAAACTGGCCATTTCATGTGTGTTTTTAGCAGGTTTCTTCAACACACATCTTTCCAGAGATATGCCTGGAAGATACTGTGTATTCCTGTTCCAAGAAAGCAACCAGGAAATTAAAAAAAGAAATTAAAAAAAAAGGTCGGAGTGGTCACAGAATTTGATGGAAGATGGGCAAGGACTAGCAGGAGATTTGTAGCCAAAAGGAACCTTTGCTACCAGGGTATTTAGCCAAGCCTTCCCTAACTGCTTAAAGCCAGCTGTGTTGATCGAGACCAAGCATGGACTTTTAACTTCCTCTGTCTTTTGTTCGTTCTTAGTGCAGCAGTCTTTTCTCACATGCATAATATGAAGCTATAAATAATTAGAAGTCGAGTCATCCCCCTCTAATCCGTCTTAGCTCAGCTGAGGGTGGCAGCGTACACTGGTTTCTGTATATTGATGCATGACGGATAACGCACAGTCTTTATGTCCGTCTTTTTACTTTGTTAGCGTTAACAGAGATGTAGGACTTTGGGCAACAATTCCATAAAAATCCAGTATTTTGTATAAAAGATTAATTTTTTTGGATAAAAGATGATTATTTTTTAAGTCTTTTATATGCAATAGTGATTGCAATTTGTGATGTGAATGAAGCATTTTACGGTTTTCATTTTCATGTATCTCTGATGAAAGCAATAGTACAATATTGACACCCTATACTTAAATGTCAAAGCTTTGCTTTCTGGGTTTTGTAATATTTTGTTTCAATATTGAAGTGCCACGAAATTGAAGTCTGAAAATGCTATGTTTAAGTTCTTTGCTTTTACTTTCATATTGCTTATAGCACAGCCATAACTTTTGCTATCAAGCCATTTGTTCATTTTTGGTTATAGAATAGAATGAGCAAATATGGGTAATTCAGCTTCTCTTAAACACTAGCTAGATCTTGGGCACCCTGCATTGCTTTTGAAGGAGCCCAAAGTAGTCTAAAACATTCTAGTTCATACACTAGAAGCTTAACTTCATATAAGCTCTTACTATAGTTCATACTACTTGATACTTCACATACATTCCCAGCAATTTAGAGTCAAATCCCTAAGATAGTCTGCGAATCTAGAGAGACCTAAAGGCATCCAGGCACCTGAAACCAAGAGGAATATCCTGAAGGTTTCCAGGGACCGTGAATCCTTAAAAGCTGCTCTGCCAGCTTCATCCCCTTTCTGAGAAGAGCCGTTGCAGCGCCAGTGTCTAGAAGAGGCCTGGTCTATATGGGCCCCTACTACTCTCCCGTCCACTCCTTGAAGTCAGGGCTGAGGTACCCAAGCCCTCGAGAAGGATGTCATTTCAGATAGCAATCTTTCCAGCGTTGTGTTTTGACCAGATGAGACAGTTCCTTGCTCCGTGTGTGGATTACAGCCATCCCCAGGCAGCTAGCTGTCCAAAACATGCATTTGACAAGGCAGTCTGGGGACTGCGGATCCCTCTCCACTGGTCAGGAAGAGAGAAATGTAGCCTTACTTTTAATAGCAGTTTATTCCACTGGAAGTTAAGACGATACAGCTATTTAAGGAGTACAAAATGGATGGTTAAATTAACCAGATTTTTTAACAAATACTTCCCCTGTAAAGGCATTTCTGACCCTTCAACATATCTGTATCAGAAGAGAAGAATGAGAATTATGAGAGTTCCCTCACCTAAATTCACCTCCAATAACTTCCGAACGCGTATTTGTACTTTACTGGGACATAATACAAGTATCTTTATAGAAGAACAGGAGCACCTGTCTGACCATCTTCTCCCTTATAGAAGATCCACAACTCACCTTGCTCTGCTTTGTGGAGTTGATCGCTCTTTAAACGGTTCTGTTCAGAAATGACTGTTCAATACCAGCTTGGCAAAGGAAGGGAAACTCGATGGCAGCAATGTTTTCTTCATGCCTCCATTTTTTAAGTGAGTTTTTCCATACTTCATAAACACGGGGCTAAGTCTGTTTCCTCCTAATTTGTGCAGGAATCTATTACAAGTATATTAAGACAGTGTAGAGAACCTGTTTCTTATATCTGTATAATATCCCATGGGTTGCCTTACTTCGTGCAAATGAAACAGCTGACATTTTGGCAATCAGATTACACAAGAAAAAGATCATTTGTGTTAAATAGCAACTCTAATGAAGAAGTCTAAAAGCATAACCTTTCCCCTCCCATCTTTTTCATGCTGAGCATGGCCAGCAAGATCAGTGTAATTGTGATGTCCAGCCCAAATCCTCTTATATCTGAAAGAGGACAGATAGGACCAAACGAAAGTCAATTTTTTTTCTAACTACATCAGGGAGTCTAATTAAAAAATATTATCATTCCTCTCAACTGTTCCTAAAGAACAGCACTTCGAAACACAGGAGGAATGCAGGAGTAACCTCTACACTTTGGACACTAAATTATCAAACAGGCAAAACAGCCTGTTTATGATGGTTTTTTGGAAACTTGCCTTCTTCTTGGCAAGTGGCATAACACTTGGTTTTCTATACAACCCTAAGCTGCTTAATTGGACATTTTCAGATTTGACATCTCGCTTGCCTCAGTTTCCAGAACCCATCACAAATGAGAACTCCCTGTATGACACTGGGCTCATGATAGGACTTGAACACAACGTAAAGAGCTGGCGTCTCAAGCTCCAGCCTTGCTCTCATTGCCCAGCTCTAAAATGGAAGTCAATGTTCTCTAGCCTGCTTCATCCCTTCCCCAACACCCTCAGGTGAAGACTTCAGTCCATATATGAAAAGAATTGCGACCACTAAAGCACTTTCGCCTGCTTCATCATCACACAGAACCCACTGTCGTAATTAGCATTTAACACTACCATTAGTGTAAATTAATACTGACAAGTAACAATGATTCTTAGCATTGATGAAGTTGGTCCCCATGTCTAGGAGTGACAGCGGTACCAAAATAAACAGCCCAAAAGCTTCACTTTGGAAATCCAGTCCGAAGTGGCACTGAAAGCTGGAAACCAGCTCTGGACCCAGATTTCACAGATGGACTTTATCGAGCCAGCCAAAGCCTCCATGCCTGAACATTTATTCTTGCACACGTGTGCAAATCTAGATCTCAGCTTTGCAGCTTAGTCCTCCTTGGAGTTATCAAACAAGATGACATTTCATTGCAAATGTAGTTTTATATGGTTGTTAGGATACAGCTTTGTTCACCGCGGTTACCCAAACCACCTCGATTCATCATGCACCCTCTGTACCATAATTTGTTAATTAGAGAGCCTCATCCTCTCAGAGTATTTTTGTAACAGCCTTCCTCCTAGGCACATATTTAATTATCTTTCTGTCACTGTACTGTATCAACTTTATGTTTCCACTGGTCATAGCTAATTAGGACTGAGTGAGCTATGCTAGCATGGAGCTAAAATGTTGATGTTACAAGCAGCTCATAGCCATCTCCCACCTATCTCCCCAACATGAGAGGGCAAGAGGAACCTCCCAAAGAACCAGGACCCTTCATAGCAGCCTCCCTGCTCTTCCAGCCACAGCCTTCTGTGACCCCCTTAAAACTACCCAGGAGGAGAGACGAAGCAAAACTTGGACCAGGCTCAGCTGGTTTCAACACCAAAGCTTCTACCACAACCCATATCCAGTGGGCCAGACGTGAAAAAGCAGCTGAGCAGAGGGTCTCCGCATCTGAACACTTACAGAAGGTACCATTTGACTTGGGTCACCATTAAGCTATGTGCCATTACCAATGCTAAAAGGCTGTATGAGGAGTGTTGGCTTCGCCCATAAGAGTTCCCCCCTGTTTCTGTAATTTTATCAGTGAAAACGAGGGCCCTTAATGAGGATATTTATATTATTTGTCCGAACCATCCTCTTTACCCTTTAGCCATTATGCTGTAAAAAACTTTACCTCCACAGGGAATTTATACTCCACCTGTGTCAATTCCTCTCATAGTGTATTGGCTGTTCTTTTATTAGAGGGAAAATTCCAGAAAAGAGAAGATCCCATGTGGTTGAATGGTTGTTGGGGTAGGTCCTCATGGATACTCCTGACAAAGCAAATTGCCACAGACCGAGCATTTTTGAGGCAACCCATTAATAGCAAAAAGATCAACTATTTGAAACTTTCTTCCCTTGTCATCTTCTCAGGTGTTGTCACATCAACTTGTCTCCTGGGGCAGTGATAAACCATGGCCACTGAGGACACGTGCGTTGTCCACAACTAAAGCAGAGACAGTGAACCTGTAACAAAAAGGTTTTTTTCCCCAAAGCGGATAAGCAGTGCATGTAGTAAAGACGTACATAGAATAGAATCACAGAATATGGTTGGAAGGGATCTTGCATGGTAGTTAAACTGTGCATTAAGGCAGGCGGTACACCCTCCTTCCTATGGCACTTCATCCTCTGCAGAAAGAAAGCCTCACTGGCAGAGCCCGGATCCCTGCCAGGCAGAACCACACACTCCACACGCTGCCTTTAACTCAGGTTTCTCATCTGTCCCGGGGAGCTGATTTACTCCTCACCAATACAAGTACAGGGCCTTGAAATACTTTCCCTGAACAGCCCAAAGATCCTCATCCTCTTGTTACTTTCTACAAGCGCAGACAGACCCAAAAATCCCTTTTCCTTACCTCGGCTTTCAGCGCACTGACTCCCATAGTCGGATCTTCTCAAATCGTCTCCGTGCATCACAAATTGTCCTGTTATTTAATATGAAAAAAAGTTTTTTTTTTTTTGATGTTTAGAAAAAGCAAGGCACTTCTAAATTATCAGATATTTGGGTCTTAAGTGTGAGGCCATTTTGTAGCTCACGCCTTGAATTAGTCACGGTATTTCCCCAAGGACGTTGCGTTACCCAGTTTCTCCCCCAACCAGCAACTTTACAAATTGACAAACTATGAGAAGGGCTTCTGCTACAGCACGAAGAATCAATAGCTGTCTACTTGGATAGCCTCAAAAAGTGCTTAACTTTTAATTGAACGCTGGAAAAGAAATGGCAAAGCACAAGAGCTCAAAACAGCATGAAGCCTGCATAATTATCTTTCTCCTTGCAGTTCCTATGCAGACTGGAGACTAATTAAACACATGTGCTGGCTAGAAAATGATTTGCGAAGATGTATCTTGTGTCAGTTTGCAAGTCCAGGAACCAGAAGGAAAGTACTAGGAAGGAACAGGAGGCGCTGTCAGCTGTCTTGCACTCTCGTTTGCACTAGTACCTTGGCTTTTAATTTCACTCGTAGAGCAAAGACAAATTAGATTTTTAATCTGCTTTGCAAGGAGATGAACAAAGTTCAGGACAATAGTGAGCTCAGGCCCCAGGCTTCAAGAGTTCTATAAACACATATACAGGGGGTTTAAAGCATTTTAATGCTAGCTTCATGAGCTCTACAAATATATTTTTCATGATAAATCTACCTGTCCTAACATGACCCATTCGTAACATTGAAGCAAATGAAAAAAAGCTTTTTTTTCTTCCTTCAGTTGCAGAAAGGCAAAACCAAGTAAAACTTTCAATATTAAAAACCATTCTTTGGCATTTATCATGCTAATAAAAAAAGCCTAAAATATCCATTAAAACCCCCCCATATTTAGTAAGGTATTTCTCCAGCATACAACCACTACCTACCTCTCCTCCCTTCTTTCCAGGAGGAAAAAAAACCTCAGCCTGCTCACCAGGGCCTTAAATCATATCTCTTTTCATGTCCAAAGTGACAGCACCTGCTCAGGCTGGCTCTCAGCTGGCAGGATTGAATTAGAGCCCAGCAACCATTGCCCTAATAGGAGGCAATATTATTAACTTTAATTTATTCACATCAGCATTGATCAGAAGCAGTTACTGAGTATCAGGAAGACATAGGGATGTCAGTACATGGCGTTCAAGGCCAATGTAATTACCACAGAAAGGAAGGGTGCTGTGATCAGTCCAAATAATCGCGTGTAATTATAATGGAAAATTCTGATCTTTTGTCGTTTTCATCCCACACGCACCATCTGAAGACCCATGTTGTTCAAAGGGTTGTGGTTTCTGCGAGTCGGGAATCCAAAAAAAAAAAAAGTGTCAGCTCTAAAAACTGTAGCTGGTGAGTACATTTTTAAGGTGATGATGACACTCTTCAAATGCTGTTCCCCACCGGTGAACCACTGGCAAGAGAGCAAGAGGAAGGAGACCACACTGCTCGTAAATGGTGCTTCTCCAGGCTTTCAAACGCCTGCGCAAATTAAAATGAAATTTTAAGGATGTTACGGCTCTGCACAGCCCTGGCAGTGTTGTTCAATGCCACTTTCGGATCCCAAGAGGGCTGGTGGAGCGTGACTGCAAGACTTCGGATGTGTCGGTCTCTCCGATAAAGCGTTAGTCCTAGATATGCGAAAGCCCAAACCCCACACGCAGAGGGATGCCTTCCTGAACACACGTTTGCTGTGAGAGGGGCTGCCGTGGAGGGTGGGAGGGGAGAAATCTTCCAAGATGAATGATCCTTTCTCATCTTTACCAGTGGTTGCACTCCAGCGTCATTTTAAGACTTTGCATGTAAATAAGTTAACACTATAAGTCCTTTTATTAATAGGACTATTAATAATAATTAATATTATTATCCTCTCCTTATTAAGGGGAGACCTTATCGTGCTCTATAACTACCTGAAGGGGGGGGGTAGAGCAGTGGGGGACGGTCTCGTCTCCCAGGTCACAGGAGATAGGACAAGGGGAAATGGCCTCAAGTTGCACCAGGGGAGGTTTAGATTGGATATTAGGAAGCATTTCTTCACGGCAAGGGTTATCCAGCATTGGAATGGACTGCCCAGGGAAGTGGTTGAGGCACCATCCCTGGAGGTGTTCAAAAGACGGGTTGACATGGTCCTCAGGAATATGGTTTAGTGATTTTTTATTGCTTATTTCTTATTTATTTTCTTCTCAGGGTTAGGTTGATGGTTGGGCTAGATGATCTTTAAGGTCCCTTCCTACCTAGACAATTCTATGATTCTATATCCTGTCCCTGGTTCTCCTCTATTTCCCTAGCTCCTCTCCTCCTGCCAGACATCCCTTTTCTCCCTCCGTGCCTGGGGAAGCACAGGAAGGGTTGGGGGGACACACTGTTGGCAAATGACTGGTCTCTTTTGCTCTCACTCAAGTGCCCTGCACATGGAAGTCCCTTTCATTACCATCACTGCCCCCCACCCCTGCGGGAACTTTCTGTCCCCAAACTCCACCCGTCCCCTTTTCAATATCCTGAAATCCGGAGGTGACAGGGAGGACAAGCAGGCTGGTTGCTCACATGTGTCCTCGCTGTGGCAAATACCACATTCAGATTCAGCTTGGTGAGTACCAGCTGGCCACATGTGGGCCACTTCATGCCATAAAATGTCCCAGAGCTGTCAGAGAATAACATTTCTCATCTCAGCATGGTGAGACATCAGCTCTGGGGGAGCTTTGCAGGGCCTGGTGGTATATGCTCTATTGGATTGCTTTGTGTCCAAGAGTCAGCAATGTGCCCTTGTGGCCAAGAGGGCCAGTGGGATCCTGGGCTGCGTAGGGAAGAGTGTGGCCAGTAGGTGGAGGGAGGTCATTCTCCCCCTGTGCTCTGCACTGGGGAGGCCACAACTGGAATCCTGTGTCCAGTTC
>VXAK01008117.1:14492-43006 GCA_013399435.1 Arenaria interpres
CTTCCAACTCTGACAATTCCATGATTCTGTGATTCTGTCTCCCCCGGCACAGCTGGCCCCACGCTCCCCTGCTCGCACAGCCCCTATAGCTCAGCACCTATAGCTCATGCTATAGGATCCTGCAGGCGTAGCCAGGGCTGCTGCGAGTCCCCATTGCGCGGCCAATGCTGCCACCCTAATGCAAAGCAAAGAATATATCTGCAGCGGGCAGAGAGCCTCCGTCCCCGTCCCTGAGAGCCCATCAGGGAACCAAGCTGGGGGGCACGGGGCTGGCGGATGGTTTATCTGCTGATTTGCCAGAGTTTTTCAAGAACAGGCACAATCAACCTCCTGTGAGGCGCGGGAGTTTATCGGAAAGGCATCCCAGGATGCACAGCGCTATGGGTGCCACCATCGCTGATGGAGAGCGGGGGAAAGAGGCCACTCGCCCTCCTCAGAGCCTGCACAGTCAGACGAAGAAATAATAATTCTCTTTCTCACAGTCATATGATGTGAAAAGTCATTAAAAAGAAACCTTAAAAGAGTATCCGGCGGAGCATTAAACTGATGGAAAAAGACTTTTTTTCTTTTTTCAGTGGTGCCCAGTGACAGGACAAGAGGAAACGGGCACAAACTTGAATAGAGGAAGTTCCACCTCAACATGAGGAGGACCTTCTTTCCTGTGAGGGTGGCAGAGCCCTGGCAGAGGCTGCCCAGGGAGGTGGTGGAGTCTCCTTCTCTGGAGACATTCAAACCCACCTGGACACGTTCCTGTGGGACCTGCTCTGGGTGGCCCTGCTTTGGCAGGGGGGTTGGACTAGATGATCTCCGGAGGTCCCTTCCAACCCCATGGAATTCTGTGATTCTGTGACTTAGTACTGTCATTTTTATCCATCTTAAGACGTTAGGTAATGTGAATATTCTTTAAAAGCACAGAATGGCTAAAATAAATGCCCTTGCCTACTAGTTTAATATTTTCTCTCTGTGAATATTCCCCTAATTTCTCCTCCAATGACAATTTCTCCCCAGAAGCAGCCGGAGCGGCTGTTGGGTGGTCCTGCTCCCGTTAGGGAAATGGCAATGCTGACATCTACTGTCGGCAGCAGGGCATCGTCTGCGCCATGGGCCAGGTTTATTAAATAACAGGTCTAGCTGAGGGCAAACACACAATAAACTAAGGAAATGTAACCGGTGCCATGGAGTTACCGCCCCAGAGAACGATCCGAAGGGCAAATATTTCTACAAGGCTGAATTGCACTCATCTCGGTTTTGCTACGGGGCTACGGTACCTTCAAAATATACGTACTTAGTGCAGGTAAATATTTGCTTGCTTTAGGAGACCCACAGGACCTTTATGCATTAGTTCTCTCCCCCTTCTAGATTTATTTTCTCTATTAAGTTTTACGCTGTTCCTTTCATCCAATTAGTACTAAAATCTTTTTTTTTTTTTTTCCTATCACAGCGCAGATAGGAAACATGTTTTATTTCCTGCAGCAAGAAAGGATAAACTGCCAAAAAAAGGCACCTTAAAGATTACAAATGAAGCTTATGACGGTGTTTGTGCCTCTGCTGCGGCGTTTGGGCGCTGCAATGACATTTAAGCGACATTCAGGAGCCCCTTGTTGTGAACGTTAGAGGAACCATCAACGGGGTGGGGGGTGAGGGGCTAAACCTTGAAGCTGCAAGTTGTAGTCAGTGCTGAGAGACGCCGGCAATTAATAGAAACAGAAAAATTGCGTATGGCTGTGCATACATTAAAGAGGATAAGCGGAATCCGCCGTTCCCCCCCACAGCGAAGTGGCTTTCAGTTGTGTGTCAAAAAAAGTTGTAAAAGTTTACTGTAAGATGAGTTATTCCTAATTACATTTTAAAGAGTGCCCTTATCGGAGCATTCCCAATTATAAGCAATTAGTTTCTTTACAACCTGGTGCTACAGCCATTCCCGCTAGCATCTCCTCCACAAAGTTGTGCACAGCAAGCAGCTATTGGTGCAAACTCCAAACGGTCTTCTGAAACAATCCTGCAATTTCTGATGTATCTCATCAAAAGCCACTTGGATGGAACAGAAGCTTGGGGCTCGTCTTTCCTCTTGCACCCTTATCGATATGCAGAGCTAGCGCACACAATCATGGAATGATAGAATCATCTAGGTTGGAAGGGACCTTCAAGATCATCTAGTCCAACCATCAACCTAACTCTGACAAAAAAACCATGTCCCCCAGCACCGTGTCAACCCGTCTTTTGAACCCCTCCGGGGATGGTGCCTCAACCATTTCCCTGGGCAGCCCGTTCCAAGGCTTAAGAACCCTTTCCGTGTAAAAATTATTCCTAATATCCAACCTGAACCTCCCCTGGAGCAATTTGAGGCTGCTTCCTCTAGTCCTGTCACCTGTGACTTGGGAGAAGAGACCGACCCCTTCATCTCTACAACCTCCTTTCAGGAGGCCCAGCTGTGGTGCATTGGCATGCAACTGTGTGAGATCAACACCTGATGAGCATTTTAACTATAATACAAGGTGTATTTAAGCAGGGGTGATGGTTGGGGTGAGGCTCTTGGGAAGAAGACAGTAACTAGGTTGGTTAGATATTGTTTGACAAAAAGACTTCGTCAAGAGAATAAACTTCTCGGGCAGGTCGGTGATGGTGGGGCTCTGGCATGCTGAAGAGCTTGAGCCAAGCCCCTCTGTTGCTCAATTTGGGCTCAAATCATCTTGCTTCCTTTGTTGTTGGCTGAGCTGAAGAAGCAATGGTTTTTTTGTCTCAATCAGAAAGGGGGAACCTCAAAAAAAGTCCTTTTTTTTGCAAGATTAAAAAAAAAGGTATCTCACTGCAGTATTCTCTATCCTAGTATTTATATTGCAACACCATCTGCCTCTTGCATCATGTTTGCTGTGTGTATGTACTACAAAGAGCTGTTTGCTTGGGGGATGGATGTGGGAAGACCAGCAAGGTCATGGTGCTGTCTCTATCCGAGTTGTCTGTTTGGGATAGCTCAGTTTTTTCTCTTTGCAGGGGGCTCACATGTTCCTCCTGCAGAAGAGTGCAATATCTCCTGTAGTGGTGCTCATTTGTCTTCGGGAAATGTTTGCAGCCCCTCACTAGGGTGAAGGACTTGATGCTGTGGACACTGAGAACGGAAGAGCTCCCAGGTAAGTGGAAGGGAGTGAGGAGGAGAAAGGACTGCATAGAATCGTCTAGGTTGGAAAAGACCCTTGGGATCATTGAGTCCAACCATCTACCCTACTCTAAAAAGTTTTCCCCTACACCATATCCCCTAACACCACATCAAAAGGACTCATGAGCCAGCAAGGTTGGGGGCTGGCAGTCTGTGGGATCCTGGTGGCTGCAGACCACTCTGCCACCCCAGAGCTAATATATTGTCATCTTGGCTGAAGGTCCCTGGGGAAAGATGGCATTTGGACAATCTCCATGAACCTCCAGCCCTTTCCCTGCAGCGTAGGGGGGTCCCACCTGCAACCCCTAAGCTAGGGGAGATTAGGGCCCGTGTGGAGAAGCTGCTTTGAGGGAGACGTAGTCCTTTCTAACACAAAAAGAAGTTAAAATCTGGCTGTCTTCAATAAAAAGGGGAAGAAAGTGTGTAGAGCAATGCTTTTCTGCCCTAATTTAGAGTATTCAGCCCTAACCTCATGCCGGGGTGCTGACACTAGTGGTGCATCAGCAGAGTGCTGGCAACGTGGTGGTGCTGGACCAGGACTGGCTGCCCTAAGTCTGGTATCTCCGTAGGTTTTGGAGGTCCCTACAATGAGCACCTTCTAACTTTACTAAGGTTTAGGGAAAGTTATTTTGAAGCAATGATATAATCCCACTCCCTGTTCGCAGCGTATGAGGTAATGAACATTTTTAGTGCTTAAAGGTGCTGTGAGAAGCTGCAGGGCATGTGTGAATGCCAACGTTTTATGGAAGGGGTGGTTTTACTGCCAGCAGACTTTAAAAAAAAAAAAATCCCTGCAGTTTATATTAATAAGACTGGATGTTATTGCGTGTCAGGAGTTATTGTGATTTATAAAGTGCTTCTTACTCGGTGTGTAATGAAAACACTTGGCGCTCGGTCCCAGTTAGTAACAGGAGATGATAGTAGCTTTATCTGCAATAGCCAACTTGACCTGGAACCTTCTATCACTTTTAATGGTATTTTAGTGCTGCCTTTTGCTTCCACCTCAGCTTAGGGTAGCTTCAACTTTCCTAATGTGAATAAATAATAGAATCCTTTATCTAAAAAGGAATTTAAGACAAAGGAAGACAACTGCACTGCTTGGTAGTAAGGCTCTACACTCATGGAGCACTGCCGTTTGGGACATTATTGTGCAACACTGTGGAGCTGGGCCTGCTCTGCTTGCTGTTCCCAGGCCTCTCATTCAGGACTATTATTCTTCTGTTGAGAATTTGACACATATTAAAGATGCCAAAAATATAACAGGGGGAAAAGGGTGGAGTTGGGTGTAAGTAGATGGATGGGTCCGGAGCTAAATAATTGCTCCCAAGTGTGCTGCTTTGAAAAACCACCCTGTATTTAGCACCAAAAGTGTATTACTGCAAAACAGCTGTGAGTGGGGGAAAAAGTTTCAGAGGGGGACTCCTCAGGACCACACTAGATTATCCTTTGCCCCCAAAGTGTGTGTGTAGATATATAAATTTTAAAATGCAAGAGAGCTGATATGCATAGGGCTACCTTTGCTATGACCCTGTTCAGCTGTTCTTTAAACGATTTGCACCAGTACAGGTTGGGGGCTGACCTGCTGGAGAGCAGCTCTGAGGAGAAAGACCTAGGAGTCCTGGTGGAGTATAGGATGACCATGAGCCAACTTTGTGGCCAAGAAGGCCAATGGCATCCTGGGGGGCATCAGGAAGAGTGTGACCAGGAGGATGAGNGCTGATAAATACTTCAAGGGAGGGTGTCAAGAGGATGGGGCCGGTCTTTTTTCAGTGGTGCCCAGGGACAGGACAAGAGGAAATGGGCACAAACTTGAGTGTAAGAAGTTTCACGTAAACACAAGGAGGACCTTCTTTTCTTTGAGGGTGGCAGAGCCCTGGAAGAGGCTGCCCAGGGAGGTGGTGGAGTCTCCTTCTCTGGAGACATTCCAAACCCACCTGGACACGTTCCTGTGCAACCTGCTCTGGGTGGCCCTGCTTTGGCAGGGGGTTGGACTAGATGATCTCCAGAGGTCCCTTCCAACTCTAACCATTCTATGATTCTAAATGCAAGACTAGGTCCAAGGCAGAAGTACAATGTAAAAAGGGAATGAAGATAAAATAATACGCTTGAGGTGGTGAATGCTGTCCTCCTTTGAGATAGGAAGGTGCACCAGGAAAACAACAAGGAATAGCCTTCTCTAGACTCACTGTAGCAGCCACAAGAGGTGAGTAAAAGGAACATTGCCATTACCTTAGAGAATGGCAAATATTTTACCGGCTGCCTCCCTCTGAAATGCGGGTGGAGAATGACCACAGATGCTCACAGGAGACTTAATTGTCCTTGCCAGCAAGGCTCATTATCCATACATAAACATATGGGCTGCTTCTTAACAGCAAAGTGCATTTTTTTTTTTCAAGAGAATATTTTAAATCTGAGCTGCTTGATTGTCAAATTAGTTGAGTCTGGCTTCAGTTTAATTACACCAGCCATCGGATTGGGCGGGTGGGTGAGGGATGTGCTACTTTTGTAGGCAGAAGAAGATACGTTTGTAAAATTGCTACCTGTAAAACACTGCTCCTGTGGCAATGCTGAATGTTAAAGCAATGCCAGAGGTCAGGAATGAGTCTTGAAGCTTGTTTTGGTGGGGTTTTGCCCAGGGCCTCAGCCCGGGTTACCCTTTTAAGAGATTTCTGCCTCTTGTTGATTGAAACTATATGAAGTGAGAGACTGCAAATTGGGTCTGTTGCCCTACACCTCCTGCAGTCCCTCGTACCAGAGCAGGCAGGTGGAAAACACAGCCAGGTTAGCCTAATGACATTTTAATCCTCACTCTGCATTCGTGTAAGGCACTGGAGAGCCAGAACCTAGGGAAGCAGCCAATTTCCTGCAGGTATTTAACAAGGTGTGACAGGAAAACGGGGAGAGGGCAGAGGCTCCAGGAGCAGAATTGCCAACAAGGCAGTTTTCTTTCCTCAGTCTCCATTTATAGCCACCTTGCTGGTGGTGGAGATGAGACCCAGGTACTTCAAAGCATGTATAACGTTGGGAGTGGGCTCAGAAAGAGCAGCCTTTGAAGTGTGAGTTGAATAGTGGGCTGGGCATGGGGCGAGAGGGGAGAGCATCCTGACAAGTGGAACAGGTCGGGTGAAAGGAGGGAGGGGATTTTTATTTTTTTTTTTTTTTTCCCCTAAGCTATGGTATCGATGTTAACCAGGAAACCTGTTCACATCTCTTCAGCTTGGCCAGGTTCTTCAAATAATGAAGTTAACTGTGGCAGTAATCAAACTGCTGGTTATTCTAGTGTTTGAAGCGTAACTTAAACACGCCAGAGCTCTCGGATGGTGCTCAGTCTGTAAGAGGGTTGCGATGGGCTGGTGTTTGATCTACACTTTCCATGGGCAGGAGCGAACAAAACCCATTTCAGCAAAGGAGCTGGGCTTGGCTGGGCACAATACCCCAAGCTTGCAGAGCTCAGGCAATCCTGCACTTCACAGAAAATTAAATAAAATCACCAGGGTTATTTTGCATGTTCCCTGACCCCGGGGAAGTGCCCTGGAGATCCCACCACCACAGCTCAGCAGCGTGAGGGGACACTGCTAAGGCACAACTTCTGCTGTCTCCCCACGGGCTCAGCACGGCATTTCTGAAGCACAATTGGTGATATTTATTTATTTTTATTTTCTAGGACTAAAAAGGATGCCCAGGACAGCGTGGACGCTTGTCAGTGTGAGATGCATCCTTGCGTGGGTTTCTCCCAAAAGCGGGATGGCAGATTTCACAAGCGTGTTGTTGGGGCGTTTTACTTTTTCTAACAGAAAAACATTACATTTGAATGTGGATTTTGGGGGATGATGAAAGCCGAAGTTCCAATGCTGAAAGCCTTTAAAAAGCCCATCCGTACTCGCACCGTAAACTTACAGGAAAAGCTCTGAACGTGTGGGAATGGAAACTCAGGCCTGCAGCGTCTCCTCTCAGCTCATACCGTTTGCAAATAAAGGTTAATAATGCTTGAAACTCTTAAAAGTCAGGATTCAGTCTACCATCTTAGGAAAAAGCAAAACAAAACCAAAATCCAAACTAAAAGAACCTCAACCTTTAAGAATTAATTCAGCATTTCCCTTGTCAGAGCAAGGCCATGAACTGAGACCCTTGAGTACTGCTTCCAAAATCTCAGGCCACTTGGTACTCCTCATATCAAATCTGGGAGGGGAAATATATGATGTGATGGCTATTCCTTCGAAGTCTTGCCCTTGTGGCCAAGAAGGCCAGTGGCATCCTGGGGGGCATCAGGAAGAGTGTGACCAGCAGGTCAAGAGAGGTCATCCTGCCCCTCTGCTCTGCCCTGGGGAGGCCCCATCTGGAGCACTGGGTCCAGTTCTGGGCTCCCCAGTTCCAGAGAGACAGGGAACTGCTGGAGAGGGCACAGCAGAGGGCTACAAAGATGAGGGGCCTGGAGCATCTCCCTTACGAAGAGAGGTTGAGGGACTTGGGTCTTTTTAGTCTGGAGAAGAGAAGGCTGAGGGGGGATCTGATCAATGCTGATAAATACTTAAAGGGAGGGTGTCAAGAGGATGGGCCTGGTCTTTTTTCAGTGGTGCCCAGGGACAGGACAAGAGGAAATGGGCACAAACGTGAATAGAAGAAGTTCCACCCAAGCATGAGGAGGAACTTCTTTCCTGTGAGGGTGGCAGAGCCCTGGAAGAGGCTGCCCAGGGAGGTGGTGGCGTCTCCTTCTCTGGAGACATTCAAACCCCACCTGGACAAGTTCCTGTGCAACCTGCTCTGGGTGGCCCTGCTTTGGCAGGGGGGTTGGACTAGATGATCTCCAGAGGTCCCTTCCAACCCTGTGTGATTCTGTGGTTACTGAAGTGAGGATACCTACCCACTTGTACCAAATAAAACACGTTTGTAGGGTTGCAATTTGCGGAGCGGTTCAGGCTACAGCCAGTGTCAGACTCTATTCACAGAGGAAAACAAATAGCACCTTTTGTATCATTTCTCACCAAGGACAACCAACCCGTATGAACAGTCACAGCCAGGCATTAAAAAAACCCCACAAAGCCAAAGCATAAGTGATCAAGAAGCAAGAGATTGAAAACCAGAAAAGGATTTTACAGTCAGTCATAATCCCCATCTATCTTTTCGCCAATCTTTCAGCCTTTAGGGCTCGCATTCTCGCTTTTCCCAGCTGAAGGTGCTCAGCTTTCACTTTTTTCTGCCTCCACCACTACCATGAGCTTTTACTCTCAAAAAAAAAGGAGGTTTCTAGCTCTAATGAGACATCTAGAAAACAAGGGGATGTCCTGAGACTGAGGCTGGAGTCACAAGTATAAACACCGCAAACACATTGAACAAAGCACTTGTAAGAAAACCCAACATATTTATGTGTTTCTCCTCATTAGTGAGACCCCAAAAATAGGCACAAGCCCACAAACGAAAATCCTCTAGGGAACGTAGGGTGTGAATTGCAAACGTATCTGAGCCCCACCAGCTATTCCTGCTCCTGCAGAGGGATTGAGAACTGCAGCCCCACGGCAGGGCTGTAGCTTGAAGGAGCTTGGGAGGGACAAGAGGAATCACGGAACAGGAGGAGCACCTGAGGATGGGGAGTGTAATCAATGTTTTGTCCTTGTTTGGATTCCAAAACCTGCAGTTTTCCCCTGTATTCAAAAATTATGAGCCAAATCCTGCAGACACTGAGTGGTTTTAAAGAAAAGCACCCCAAACCGGGATTTTTCATTGATCTCTTGTTTGTTTTCTTTCTGGGTTTTTGAGCCCTTTAAGTGTTGCTGAACCAGGGTTTCCCATAACCCTGGGAGCTACATGTTTGCTTCTGGGAAACTATGAAATCCCTTGGGGTACTGACAAAAAGCCTGGCAACGGAGCAACTTTGGGATTTGGCTGCAGCTGAAGGTGGTCATATTAACACCTTCAATTACCATCAGCTAAAACCTGAGGTCTGGGGCTTGTTAAGGGAAGAGTATTTTTGGTTTAAAAGTCCTTCCCATCACCGCATCTCACTTAGAAGTGCCCTGAGTGAAGGAAGGAGAAGTTTGAGCTCTTGACCATGTGGGGTTGCAAAGCTGCTTGGTGAGTCCTATTGCGTTTGTCCTTTGGGGAATTTGGATGTCTGTTTTTCAGCAGGTTCTTTGTGCCTGAGGGGGCTTTACAACCCTGGTCCTTGGGAGTAGCTGGTGGCTGCTGCTCCCAGCATGTGAGGTCTGTCTCTTACAACATGGCCTGAGTCCTGACTTGGTCCCGCAGGAGTGAGCGGAGTGTAAATAAGGACAACAATACTCCTTATTTGTGCTAGTTTGGATTTTTCTCTTACCTTGCTTCTAAAAAGACAACTTGCCCCACACGCCAACCTTCTGCAAGCAGAGCGCTCGCCTTCGTGCCCCACAGAGCCCCGTCTCAGCCCAGTCATAATCTGGGCAGAAAAGCCTCACTTGTGCTAACAAGGTCATAAATCTTCTCCGGTCCCACACTGGGCTGATTGCCCTTCTGAGGAGTTTGCTCGGAGCCTCTGACATCGCCGGAGTCTCCCACTGTGTGTAGATCAAAGGGAGCAGCTCTCCGAGATAAAGGCAGGCGCGATCGGGATGCCAACAAGTAAATTAGATTTCTGGCCGAACTGTCAGAGCTCGTGTCTGAACACAGGGTGGGTGACAGCCAGGCGCTAGTACTGGTAGGGGGAATATCATGTCTGAGATGATATTCCCCTGACCCTCTTCTCCCAGGTGCTGGAAGCATGAGAGGAAAATACATAAATAAATATCTATTTTGAGGGTCTTGCTGCTTAAGTAGGGTTACATGGAGAGGAAGGGAGTTATTCCAGGTTACATGACAGCTCGGGGTAGAGCTAAGGATGGACGTGAGCTTTGCTGGCCGTTGTCCTAGCAGAGCTTGCACGTAGTTCCCACAGCAGGAGCGGGCTGTAAGCTCTCGTGCAGGGGAGGCACGTATTGTAAAAACAATGAACGGTTTCACTTTTCATCTCTTCTTGCCCGCTTTCCTATTTCCCCGGGGGGCTTCTCCTGAAAATACCGGTGCTACAGCATTTTGTGCACGTGGGGCAGGCTTCCTCTGGTCTCATCCCACCAAACCCATCTTGCCCGTCGGCTGCTTCCCGGGGTCTCCTCCTGCAAGACCTGCCTTCCTGGGGACCGCAGGCTGCAGCCCCCCCTGGTGCGCCCCCCCCCAAAAAAGGGTCAAGTTTTAGCACACGGATTTGCTGCCATCAAGGTTTTCTTTGTTTTCCCTTAGCTGAGTTAGTGTAAGAATTTAAATTCAGTGAAGGAAAAGCCTCAACAGTGTCACCCTCTGTGCTCGGGGAAAGAGGTTGCTGCTTCTTTTTAAGTTTTTTTTCCTAAAAAGCGCGTGTTGCAGAAAGAAACCCCGTGCCATGGAGGCCAGCAGCTGCCTGCTTGGTGCCTCTCCTTGTCTTTTTTTGGGGATGCTCAGGTGCTGTTTCGGGGCACACCAAGGAGCTTTCCGTCGCCGGTGAGCCTGCGGAGAAAGGCTGCTCCATGTGGGCGACTGTTTTATTTTTCTTTTCCCCCGCCCCAGCCAGAGCCTTGGCACAACTTCTGGATCTCCTACGTTGCCATCTGACTGCAGCGCCTGCCGCGCGCGGTGCTGGGCACCCACGGAGAGGCATCTCAGGCCTGGCTTTTGGAGAGGAACGGGGAGGTCTCTGCGCCACCCCGGGGTTCAGACCCGTGATATCCCTCCCGGGGCGCTTTGCCCCCGTCCCCTAACGGGGAGCTCCTCTCTGGAAAGCCAGAATTCAGGCTTCTGCAGGAGGTACAGCCCATCAGCCAGCTTGCTTTCAGTGACTTGAAGGGATGTCAGCATCGTTTTACCTCTTGCTTATTTTCGAGACAAGACAGAGCTCCTTCCTTATTTTATCACTGGAATTGCATAAATGCGTCGTTTCCCTACTTAAAAAATCATCACTTTATTTATTTATTTTTTTTCTCTCTGCTAATGGCAGAAGATGCTCTTCTGTTACTGAAACGTACTCGTTAGTTAACTGTATGTGTGTGTGCTTCTGAATCTGCTCACAGGGCTGTGATCATCCCCAAATCCGCTGCCCAAGCCAGCCTGGTGTCCCCAGGCTCTCTCCTCTGGGCAGCTTGTGGCAGCCTGAAGTTTAAATAGCTGGGGGCTCTCAGGGGTGGGCCATCAAGGACATTTAAATGTTCCTTTTAAATGCTAGGAAAGCCCTCAGTGGGGGGGGTGGGAAATTAGGACGCCTAATTAGCTGACCAAATTAATAGAGGCCTGCAAGGGAGTCAATGGGAAGAACAAGGTGAGGTTTGGCAGACGTTAACCCTGCGCTTTGCCTGCTGGATTGGAGCTGGGATGAAGATGCACGTGGGGTGTGTAAAGCCTCGGTGAAGGGATCTTCCAAGCTTGGAGGAGACTGATTTGGTTTAAAGCCACCTTTGGACCCAGCTGTTAAACAGGGGTAAAGCTATCTTCTGCTTCACCGGTGGGGCTGTGAGAAGCATAATGGACCAGCGCCTTTTATAGCTGAAATATTAGGATTTCCCGTCTCTCTCAGAGCATCAGGGCTTAGGGGGTTTTCTGTTCCTGGCCAGTTCCTGCACAGGGCAGAGCCTGTTCCTGCCTGACCCCAGCAAGCCTTGGGCGGCGGATGGGGATGTTGAGCTTCACCAGGTGCCTGTTGGGGAAAATGCTGCCAGGCTTGGGACCTGCCAAGTCTTCACTGTGGGTAGACTGGAGGTGAAAAACAAGCGAGTTTGTTCCACGCTGAATATGCCCACGTCTTGTCACACAAATGTGCAGCACGGATGAAAACAAAAAACAAGCTACAGATGGACACTGGCAACCTGTCGCTAAGCACAAGCCTCTAAATTCAAAATAAACATAATGCAGCAGCTAGTGCCTTCCGAATGAGATCTGCTGAATTCCCATTGCAGATATTTGTAATGTCCTGATCATCGTCGTTTGTCGTTTGCAAAATGGGACTTAATTTCAACTCAAACTTGATCAGAAGATAAATAAGAATTTATGACCTATTCAGAAATTTATTTATTGGCTACTGGTGCTGCAGGGGGGGCATCTGAGTCCCAGTGAGGTATAAGGCCCCTGGGAATTGCAGGAAGCTTGGCCAGAGGAGACTCCTGAAAATGGCTGGATCTGTCCTGAGACTTGCAGATGCTGCTTCGGTCATTCTTGAGAAGGTTCTCTGACTGAAGAAAGCACTAATAACACAACTCCATGGGCAATTTATCCATTCACAGAATCACATGGGGTTGGAAGGGACCTCTGGAGATCATCTAGTCCAACCCCCTGCCAAAGCAGGGCCACCCAGAGCAGGTCCCACAGGAACGTGTCCAGGTGGGTTTGGAATATCTTCAGAGAAGGAGACTCCACCACCTCCCTGGGCAGCCTCTTCCAGGGCTCTGCCACCCTCAAAGAAAAGAAGTTCCTCCTCATGCTTAGGTGGAACTTCTTCTATTCAAGTTTGTGCCCACTTCCTCTTGTCCTGTCTCTGGGCACCACTGAAAAAAGACCGGCCCCATCCTCTTGACACCCTCCCTTTAAGTATTTATCAGCATTGATCAGATCCCCCCCTCAGCCTTCTCTTCTCCAGACTAAAAAGACCCAAGTCCCTCAGCCTGTCCTCATAAGAGAGATGCTCCAGGCCCCTCATCATCTCTGTAGCCCTCTGCTGGACCCTCTCCAGCCTGTATCCCCTTGCCACTAGAAAGTTTTTCTTTAATGCCTCTCCTAGCTCACCTTCACTGCAGGTGGCACCTCCTGCTTGCCCTGTCCTGCGCTGAGTAAGCCCAGGAGAGGAGGCAGCTCTTCCCAGTAGATCTGGCAGGCTGCACGTGACGGAGAAAAAGCCAAAGGAAACCATGCAAACATCTCTTGACATATGTAAAATTGTCCTGGCTGAACAGGGTTGTTCCTGGAGGGCAGGAGCTGAGGGCAGCCCAGGGCGGTGGTGCAGGCCAAGGCATTTCTCTAGAGCTGCAGCTCTTCTGGGCTGGCTCCCACGCAAAACTTTTTCTGGAGGGACTTAAGAGGCTTTGATTCAAGCTCCACGCTGGTGCCAAGGCTTTCTTCTCCTACCCAAGGAGATAAGAGCAGCTGCGTTTGGCCAGAGCTGGGCTCCCTCTTGCCCGGTATTTTGTCTTCGGCGGAGATCAGAGGTGGCTGTGAGGAGGGGAAGGCAAGCGCTTTCCCTCGCCTGACCTCCTCGCCAGCCACACATCGTGTGGCCGTGGCTCCCGGCGCACCGAAAAGAACCCCGTGCCTGCTTTTCCTTAGAAGGGGGCTCCCAAACAGGCATGGGAAAATCAAGGGCCAAATTGTGGAGAAAAGGATTTTGTCGACTGTGGTGGAGTCTCTGCCAAGTTCACTGAGCTTCGAGTAATTAATCGTGGAGCACACATATTTGTGTGTGTGCCCGGAGTAATTAACAGAAGTGAAACACATGTATTTCTAATTTTACATGCTGTGGTTGAGATAGAAATGAAGATGACCGTCAAATTGAATTATTTCTTTATTAGCAAGGCTCAGGGACATCTCTGTAGCTACGTAATTGATTTTAATTGTGCCTATGAGTGACTTCTGTCAGGGTTTCATGCGAGTTACTGCATCTGTATCCCACGAGGAAGACCATCACTGTGAGTGTACAGGAATGTACGTGGAGGCTGAAGATTTGGTGACCTGTTTTCCTTTCATGTTTGAAAATATTTCAAGCTGATGAAAACAGAAGCTGCTCCCAAGAATGTCCCTCTTCACCGATGGACTGAAGCAGGATCTCTGCACATCATATATATATATATATCTCTTAATATTTTATACTTCGATTTACACAAAAGGAGAGTGAAAACAGAATTAACGCTCTGGTTCTGCAAGTGTTTTCTCAAATGCCACCACTGGTACCAGCTGCTCCATGGCGAACATCTGTAAGGTCCTCGCGTCTCACTCCTACTCACGTTCACCTCACCTTGATTTGTTGGGGCTTAGTACCCGATATTTGCTCCTTTAGGTGGTGTGGAGCCCCCAGATATATGTCAAGGAGTTTCTTGAGCATGTTAATATGCACACAGAGAGCAAGTCACAGCATAGGGAGGACTTCTGTAGCCCTAGAAGGACTTTATTCTCTTCTCTCTGCCATTAAGTTGATGAAAAACCTGGACAAAGACCACAGCAGCTCGACAGCTTTCCCTGCCACTAAGAGATGCATCGTTCCCAGGTCTCTGCAGCACCAGGTAGGGATGCTCTGAGACCTTTCTTGGGTAAAAGTGTCCCTGGTTAAGCTGACGGAGGGGACACACGCCTGAGTGCAGCCCGGTTAGGGAATAGTCAGGGGATGCTGAAATGGGGAAACTCCAGCAGAGCGAGGCAATTCCCGTGCTTGTCTTCCTGTGCCGTGAAGCAGGTCTAACCCTTCTGCGGGGGACACGCTCTTCAGGTCCTCTCTGCGTAGTCGTTTAACATAAAATATTTTTCAAGGAGCCAAGTGTTAAAACACAAAGCAGAGTTACAAAGTATAACCTTTATCGTTACCATTGTGGGGAAAATATTTACGCTGCCTTCGCTTTCATTTGCTGGTGAAATACCATCTAGTGGCATCGGGAGGGGGGGAAAAAAAACCCCAAACTGTGCTACGTTTTAATTGCAGCCTGGCTTTTGATCAGATGTGTGTTTTGGGGGAAAAGAAGAAAAAAAAAAAAAGAGGAGGAGAGAGAGAAATGTGGCTTTGTGTGTATTCTGTGTTACATTATTATTCAGTAAGCTCTAAACCACAAAAGCTCCTACGGGAAGATTCATTATCGCATTAAGCACGAGATAGGGAGGGGATGCCTCGCTGGCAGTCGCAGACAATATGTTGCTGTTTTACTTTGTTTGGGTTGCCCCCCCTCCCCTCCCCTCCCCTTTGGGGGCCGCGTGCTCTAGAGAAACAGTTTAAGACACAGTTGGATGGAAAAAAAAGAAGAAAAAAAAAAAAAGAAGAAGAAGAAAGGCAGAAAGAGGCAAGTGACCGCAGCGCAACGCGCTCTGTCTCGGCAGGCTGGAGGTTTCTAACGGCTCCCCTCTGACTTCAAACACCTCCCCAGCCTGCAGCGAGCCCTCCCCCCGCAACTCTGCAGCCTGATAAGCATCACCAGCGAGAGACACGGCAGTACCCGGCATCCCCCCTTGGTACCCAGCCTCACCCCACCGGTATCTATCTCCTTGTCCCCCTGAGGATCTGGGCTCTTTAACCCAGCACCAGGGATTTCCACCTCACTTAGAATCCCATGGGGTTGGAAGGGACCTCTGGAGATCATCTAGTCCAACCCCCTGCCAAAGCAGGGCCACCCAGAGCAGGTTGCACAGGAACGTGTCCAGGTGGGTATGGAATGTCTCCAGAGAGGGAGACTCCACCACCTCCCTGGGCAGCCTCCTCCAGGGCTCTGCCACCCTCAAAGGAAAGAAGTTCCTCCTCATGTTTAGGTGGAACTTCTTCTATTCACGTTTGTGCCCATTTCCTCTTGTCCTGTCCCTGGGCACCACTGAAAAAAGACCGGCCCCATCCTCTTGACACCCGCCCTTTAAGTATTTATCAGCATTGATCAGATCCCCCCTCAGCCTTCTCTTCTCCAGACTAAAAAGACCCAAGTCCCTCAGCCTCTCCTCATAAGGGAGATGCTCCAGGCCCCTCATCATCTTTGTAGCCCTCTGCTGTGCCCTCTCTAGCAGTTCCCTGTCCTTCTTGAACTGGGGAGCCCAGAACTGGACCCAGTGCTCCAGATGGGGCCTCCCCAGGGCAGAGCAGAGGGGCAGGATGACCTCTCTTGACCTGCTGGTCACACTCTTCCTGATGCACCCCAGGATGCCATTGGCCTTCTTGGCCACAAGGGCACATTGTTGGCTCATGGTCATCCCATGACCTTCTCTACTTCTCTCCAATGCTGGGTTTTCTCCTCTGGTGTGTTCTTCTCCTGTTCTCCGAAAGCTTTTGGCCTAGCCCAGGGGGTTAGGCACCGTGGGGTAATGGGGAGGGCGCTGGCCCAGCTCTGTCAGGGAAACAACTTTCTGGAAATAACCAAAAATATTCGCAGAGCATGCAGATCTCTGTGTTGCAAGTAACAGGGAAACGAAAGCGTTTTCTTCCCCGGATCCCTGATTTACAGTGGCTCAGCTTGTGGGTGACCGATCTGAGCCAGCAGTGGGTAAAAAAAGAGCCGAGATTTTGGAAAACGCTCAACACCTGTCTTCTGACAGGAGGCAGGTTTCAGGCACGGAGGACGGGATGCTCACTAATGAATAGCCTGGCAAGCAGGGTTTTAAAAAAAAAAAAGTGTAGGCCATGTTCTCAAAGTGATGATATATTTGGGGAAAAAAAAAAAAAAAGATATTAAAGGCCATTTATTCTGCTTTGAAAACTAAAATGCACGCGATGGAGGCCCTGCCTGGATTGTTCTTTTGGTTACAAAACCCCTCGTTCTTCCTGCGAGGGAATTCCGCAGTTTCAAGACTGACTGGTTCCCTAATTTGTGTCTTTTAAAAAAAAAAAAAACCCACCACCAAAAACACATCACTTGCACGTTACATTTTATTGATGTTACTGTAAAATACATATTTGCTTGCATTCCTAATTGGGGAAGCACAGATGGCAGTGGCTTCTGCTAGAGTGATATGCTCTTTAAAATATCTGGTAACATTACAACAAAGTGTAGTCATTAAAATGAGTGTCTGCCTGTGCCGCAGGAGTTTCATTGTGGGGAGCAAGGCTCTTCTCTTTTAAGGAGGGAGGGCTTAGTTTAACCCTTGGTTTAATCCTTCCCTGGGCCGGTACCTGGTGTGGCGGGATAAATCCGGCGCAGTTCACCCAACTGCTTGCTTGAGGGCAGATTTATCCTTTCTGCGTGGAGATGTTCCTAAGGGGCGTGATGTGCCCACAGGGCCTGGAGCTGGTAGAAGTCATGGATAAATTTTTTTGGGGTGTTGTGTGTCATCCACCCCGCACGCCGGGGGTGCTGAGAAGTAGGGGCTTTCGGTGTGTTGAGGATTTGGCCATTGGGAGGTTCGCACTGCTTGGAAAGAAGAAAGAGAAAGAAAGGTCGTTCATCTTCTTCAGAAGATTGTTTTAATTCTCTCTTCTCATCCAAATCAAGCTGTCGTGAGCAACCGCAGAGCAAGTGAGCAGCATTTTGCAGAGCGCTTGCAATGTGTTGGCAGCAAGCAGCGAGCGCGCCGGGAGGGAGGGGGGGGAAAGCTCTTTCAGTCATTTCATTTTAGAGGCAGTTTTGTGAGGAAGCCACCACCGGGTATCTGACATTCTTTGATACGCTCCTCTTCTCCCCACCGCAGCTCCCTGCCCCAAAAAGCTCATTGTTGCCGGGGCATTTTACCACCGACACCTCCACCCCTCCTGTTCGGGGACAGCACTGCATACGTCGGTGACCTTACACTTTTCCGCACGTTAAGGTGGGGTTGAAATACTAACAGCTCCTCAGGAGCTGGAGTTTCATTAACCTTATGTTTTAAGAGGCTCTGCTCCAGCCACGGGCTCACGTGCGTACCTGGTGTTACTACTTTTATGGTCTCTGGTGAGGCTAATCCTGTTCCTGCCTTCTTGCTTGCAGCATCCCCATCGGCCAGGGTGGTTTTGGGCACCTTCCCGAGCCTTTGCAGAGCTGTACGTGTTGGGGGGACAGCAGAGCTGCCCAGCGGGCATTATGAGGCACTCGGAGCCATCAGCTCCTTGGGTTTTAATTAGAAGCCTTAACTATCCAGCTTGCAGAGCTGTGTGGTTACGAGAGCCTCCGTGTTGTGGTTTGCTGTGGAAATGAAGGTTGGCTGGTAAAAATCCAGGCCTTTGGCACAAGAGGGAGCGAGTGATGTGGAGGATTGAGTGAGGGATGGAGCACCTCTCCTATGAGGACAGGCTGAGAGAGGTGGGGTTGTTCAGCCTGGAGAAGAGAAGGCTGCAGGGAGACCTTATAATGGCCTATCAATACCTGAAGGGAGCCTACAGAAGAGCTGGAGAGGGACTCTTTGTCAGGAAGTGTAGTGACAAGATAAGGGGCAACAGTTTTAAATTGTAAGAGAAGAGATTTAGATTAGACATCAGGAAGGTATTTTTTACTATAAGGGTGGTGAGCCACTGGAACAGGTTGCCCAGGGAGGTTGTGGCTGCCCCATCCCTGGAAGTGTTCAAAGCCAGGCTGGATGGGGCTTTGAGCAACCTGGTCTGGTGGGAGGTGTCCCTGCCCAGGGCAGGGGGGTTGGAACTCAATGATCTTTAAGGTCCCTTCCAACTCTAACCATTCTATGATTCTGTGATTCTACGTGATGGCATGGTATGGAAACCATATATCGCCTACCCATCCCTGCCTGTTCTGGTCTCCTTTGCTGGAGCAGGTGAGGTTGCCACAGGATGGTACACAATGGCTATAGGGTCATTGTATGCCTTCTAACAGCAGGCTTGCCCTTCGTTCAGTTGTAGCATCTCGTTATTTAATGCAAAGTGTGATTTACTCATCAGCTGGGGTTCCCCCGCACACCATTTGTGGGCTGAAGTTAGTAGGTATGTGAGGATCTGGGGGAGAGGGAGAAAAGCAGGCAGGTGAAGCCCTAGGGAGGGCTTTCCCTTACAGCAGCACACCTTGAGGTTGGCATTTTGGAGAGGGACACCTTTCCAGCACCCGGGACCGGGGAAGGTGAGCCAGCTGCCCCGCTCTAAGCTTCACACGAGCTGTCAAGGCACTGCTAAGAAAGAGTCAGCTGGGGAAGAAGATGCCTTTGGCTCTCCCCTCTCTCCCAGGCAGCATCCCCGTGGGGGACCAGCGCCTTGCCGGGGGAACAGAGCACTTTGGGGGAGAGCACACATCTCGTGCAGAGCAGGTGAGCAGCCAGAGTCACACACACAAGGCTGGTTTTGTCTAAGCTATCGATACGCCTCCAGCCAGGCGAGCGGGGAGGGAGGGGGGGAGGGAGGGGGAGGGTGAGGTACCAGCTGCGTTATTAAGCCTGATCCCAAACCCTTTGAAGTCAATAGAAAAATTATCTTCGGCTTTGATACACTTTGGATTGGGCCTTTTAAGTCATGTGAAAGACATTCGTGTTATTAAAACGGCAGCAGAAGAACACTGTCGGTTACATCTGCTTTTATTTTTTAATGGCAATGGTAGGTTTAGCCTTGGGCACTATCTGAGACTCATAAATAACCCATGTCAAGTGTAACACACCTACTGAACAGCCACAGAAGACAGAGGACTTGGCTGTTTATCTCCCTGCATTTTTCAGTAACGAGCCACTTGTACGTTAGGAGGGGTAGATGTCCTCTAGCATTCATTAATAAAGCATCCTTAAACAGCCAGGCTTCTCCTTGATCATGCAGGGCTAATGCGATAAATATCTTCTTTCCACACTCTCCTGACAACTGAAAGACAGGAATGCAGTCTAACTCCCAGTGTTAGTTGTGCAAGAATACTACAGGACTTATTTCTAGTACACGCGTGTCACGGCTAGGTACGGCACCCACTCACTGCCGGGAGAACGAACGCAGAGCGGGGAGGCTTTCAGAAAAAGCCTTCCCAGTACAGCACGGGGGTCATCCCCCGTGGTTATGGGATAGCCTGAAACCCCCTGGGAAATCCCAAATCGCATCTCAACGTTATTCCCTACGTGCCCAGAAGGATGTGCTCTGCAAGCCCCAGCCTGCCGGGTCAGTGAGGTGCAGCTGATGATAGATTGATGAAGGTCATATGCCACCATCACGATGCCCTGGGGACCACCAATTGCTCTCAGGAGTCAAAGCGGGCCTACACTATCTCGATCCGTTCATCACTGCTTTCATCCAGTGTTTGGGTTTGTTTTTCCTGATGGTTGATTCCAGCAGGAAGGTCTTTTATAAATATATATTATTGTCTATACTGATAATGTATAGACACCAGCCATGCAGCCATTGACCTATGGCACCGGTGTGTCCCGCAGCAACCACAGAGGGGAGCCAGTTTAATTCAGGCAGCGCAGAATCGCACCCGAGATTCAATTTAGACCATCGCATCGCTTGCAACAAACCAGTCCTTGAAAATCCTACAATCGTGGGAGCTTTCGTTTGGATTTTTGCTTAACTAGCGTGTATTACTCGCTTCCACCTCTTTCCAAGCATGTGGGCATCTCGTTTGAGCCCTCCTGCTTTCAGAGAGGAGGGGGCATAGATAGATTTTTGGTTTTTTTCCCTCCTTTTTTCCCTCCCCGTGTTGATACTCATCCTCTCTTTTCCCGCCTCTGCCACCTGCTAATGACCAAGGGGAGCTGTACCATTGCTGGGAAGTGTTGTCTCTCCCCCATTTTATTGTTGATTTAACAGTGAGGCAAAGCCAGGGCTTCCCGCTTAGAAAGTTTGAGATATTTGGTGGGGAGCAGGTCTGCAACGAGCTGTCTTTGCAGTTAAAACAGCAGGATCACTGGGGACCCCTGGTCTAGAGTAACCTGAAACGCTGCTCCAAAGGAGGTTTGTTTTTAAGCTATTTAACCCCTTAAAAAGAAGAAAAAATTAGGTCAACCATGAAAGGGAATTTAATAATTGCAGCTCATACATAAATATTTGCTGCTTCTCCCAAGTGCCTGATTCCTCTAGTTGCTCTCGTTAAAGAGGAATACCCATGGGACACTCAAGTTTACAAAATGTTTCTGTTTCCAAAGCTTTTCGAGGACTTTATGTCCACACAGCCTGTATTGCTGTGGGGCAGGGAGGGGGGGCAGAAAGGACCTGCATGTGGAGAAGCAGCTCTTTGATAGCTCCCCTTCTCCCTGGGTAGGGGTGCAGAGCAGACCGCCCCCCCCCCCTTCCTAAAAGTTGCTACCTATTTTCTTCCCCTTCCTGGCAGCAAGGCGAGGGCTGTAAGACTTCCCCCGAGGCTTTGTGAGCAGACCCACCCCATCCTCAGGGCAGCGAAATTCACGGAGAAGCACAGCGAAATAGCATCCTTGGAGCTGTGAGCCTATTTCCAGGCTTCCCCGCCACAGAAAGGGCAAGCTGAAGGACGGAGCCCGGGCTACAGCTCTTTGCGTGAGTACGAACTGGGCTACTGGAGCTGAGACACGATGGAGCAGACAGGGCTCCGGAGCAGACAGCATCTCCCTTTCGAGGCTGCTTTAGGCGAGTGTGAATTAATCCCCTGTTTAAATGGTTCCAGGCTGGAGGGTATTTTCAAAGAAGCTAAAAGGCAGGCACTTCACTGCCTTATGCCTATGGCTTAGGATTTTCAAAGGAATTTGAGTATCCAGAAAGATTTTTACTCCATGGAGGCCATGCATTCTCAGAGAACTCCTTTTCTTATGTTGTGTTTTCAGCTCCCTGATCCCTTTCTCCCCATCGCTGAGCCATATCTGTCTTATCTGAAACCAAAGGCTCCATAAAAGAGGCAGTTCAAGCATTCAACCTGTCTTTTCCTCACTGAGGTTCAGATGTGCAATGACAGTCCTTCTCAGCAAAAAACCTTAGAGAAAAAAAGTGTTAATTGCTGAAGATTTGGGGTTTGGTTTCGCTAACGGCAGACGCAAGTGGAAACAGCCTCATAGGATACAGTTGGGCTGAAAGCTGGCAGGTGTTAAGTAGCACGCCCAGGGCTCCAGCATCCTCCGGCTCTGCAGCTTTGTGGTGGTTTCTGACTAATAGGCACCAACTACTTCATTTTTACCTTTGAGGAGCCTTGGCAGATACTCACTAAATGCTCCCCCACCACCGCCCCTCCAGGGCTCAAGCCACACGGAGTTAAAACCTTAGCTAAACCCTCGGAGGCATAGACCATCCCACAAACCAATGCATCAAGTGGGGCTGCTCCAACAATGTCTTAAAAGCAGCTTTCCACTCTCTTGCATGTGGGCAGAAACCCTAAATCCTAATGATATATATATGAAACTGCCTCTTTCATGTCAAGCAGTTTCCATCCAAGATATTGAACCGAAATTTAATTTTAACGTACAAAGCGTACCTGAGGTTACTTTCTTATAGGGCAGGAGGTGGTTGCTGCCAACCATCGAGAAGCAACCACGAGATGGTTCCTTCCACTTTCAGAAAACAGACCTTACTCAAAGGCCATTTAAACATCTCTCTTCTCCCTCAAAACTCCTCTTTTCACCTCCTCATCTTTTTCACGGGTAGGAACGAAAGTTTGTTTGCTGATTTTACTGTATTTCTAGCACCAGATGCCCCAGCGGAACATCTGCACGTGTGCCAGCTGGGAGAGCCAAAGCTCGGACCTACTTGAGTTTTACAATATGAGGCTGTTGGCTCTAGCACACACACCTGATCCTGTGTCTAGACTTTACACATTTATGATCCCATGTGCGCAACAGGGTTTCTTGGGTACAAGAAGTTGGTTATTGGGCCTTTCAGGATCAGGAATGCTCTAAATTTCCCTTTTAACATCTACAAAAAACAGGACAGCCAAGAAACTTCTGATTTTGCCAAATCTCACAGCATTTCTGCAGATATATGAAGAGGGTTTTAAATGAGAGTTGTTTCTAGCCCTCGCGCTTCCAGCCAAGAGGCCGAGTGCGGGACCTGCCTGCATGCCAAAAGCCCAAATTGGAGCAGTGGCAAGGACCAGGACCACAAACTGAAGATGAATTTTTAAGTGGGTGAAGGGAGAACCAGGTCTCCCCAATGCCGGTGATGCAGAGTGTTGTTAGGCCAAATGCCATCAAACCAGCGTTTAACCTAGGACTACTGTATTGGGTAGAGGTCACCTCATCATTCCCACCACACTGTAGAGGAGACATGACCAAGGCTCTCCACGCTGAGGCAATACCAGCACATAGCCCACCATGTACCCTGGCTGTGCACTCCTTCTGCCCCTCTCAGATAAAAAAAATAACTCCTTAAATGCAGCTTTTCGCATCCAGTGCCTCATCCTGCCCTGTATCACTCATCTCCTCACCCTTCCCCTTGCACACCTGCCTCTTTCTTTTGTTGGTGGACTTCCTTCCTCTGCCCCTGGGAAGATGCCCGCGTGCTGTGCTGGGGGCCAAGGGACACCCCAACCGCATGGCATCTCCCTTTCCCTCTCTCCACCAGCCCCCCAACCCCCTGGGTACCCCTGGCAGGGCTTTGGCTAGGTTTGACGGAGGAGCAACCACTGTGAGAACAAGGAGCACCCTCAGTTTCATGACTGGGAGCAGGTGGGGAGAGGCGAGGCACCCAGGTGGGTGCCCCCTCTTCACCAGCACATCTGGAGCCCACAGCTGGTAAGTGGGGCTGCGGCTTGCCTTGCCCTCAAATGGAGGTGGCTCTTCTGTGCAGAGAGAATTTTTTGGAGGGAAAGGGCAAGAAATGAAGGAAGGACAAGAAACACATGAGAGGCTCAGAGGGGTCGATAAGAGGGTGATGTCACCAGAGCAGGGCAGCTGGGGAAGCCACTATCTCCTGTTTCTTTTCAACCCTTTGAGTCGGTTTGGTTGCCCCTCGAGCTCAGGGGTAACTGGTAGCTCACCCAGCCCTCTGCTTTCAAAGGACCCTTTAAGACCAGTTTTTCATGCCGTGACCAATGTGCTCCTCTGAGACTGGTGTTGGTCAGACCTGCAGGAGCCTGGACGACAGGTTCCCCTGAGGAAGCCTTTGCCAAACTTAGACCACACGATTCCCACCTTCTCCCTGCCTGCCCTCAGTTGTGTCCCTTCAATGCCAAAGCGCTCGATCCCCACCTCAGGGGGTGTCAGAGCCCAAACCCCAAAGGCATTTTGGGCTGTGCATCTCAGACCCCCCGTGGCCTTCCCCAGGCCACGGAGACTGGTGGTGCCTCTCCAGGGCTGCCTGTCCAGCAGCAGGTAATTAAGCATCAGTACCACATGGCCCAGCCAAATCCATCCTCTAAACAAAATTAGACCCTTATAATGTCATGGGGGGGGAAGAGGTGAGTGTTTTGAGGGGGTGTTAGTACGGCACTTTTGCATTGATACATTTTTTTCTTTTTTAATAAACCTTGAAACTGAGGACTGGATTTTATCAAAATGTCCCTTCTTGCACACATGGCAAGAGGGAAGAAAAGAGATTTATTTTTTTTACCTGCAGAACATGAAGGAATTAAAACGTCTCTGCAGATCTTAAAATCCTTATTAGTCCTGCATTCACTCAGAAGCCGAAGATGAGCAGAGTTTAATTTTAAAGCCCTCATTCCGCAGCTTTGAAACAAACATTCTCTTCCTTCTGCTAAATGATTGAAGTGCCACTAATTTATTTCTTAAAGGAAAAGATCATAGGAATTTCCAAGCTCTGCACCCTGACTTAAACATAAATTTGTCCTTGCTGGGATGATACTCCTGTACTTTAACCATGGTATACTTCCCACCGTAGTAACACAGGGAACAAAAAGGTGTTGTCCCAAAACAATATATGCAGTGACAAAGAAATTGTTGCTTTAGTAAAGTTTTCCTTGTATGCTTGATACACCAATTTCCAAAGGTGACTCTGTGACATTGAATCCAGTAACAGTGAGTTTGGCTTTTCTGGGGTTTTTTGTGTGCTTTTGCTTTTAAAAAAGTTATTACAACCAATGTTATGGAAAAACTGGAAGGTAAGATTTTATTCTTCCTCTACCACCACAGATAATGAAGTTTTATCAACTCCCTTTTATTATAGTAATCTAAAACTGTATCCTGTAATAGGGTCATAAACATTTAATGAAACTCAACGCTGTACGAATAAAAAAATTTTTAAAGAGAGGGTTTAGGGTGGACAAAGGGAGAACAAAAGGGAATCCAAATAGCTCGGGTGTCTCTAGTCCAGAGCCTCAGCAAATGATGCTCCTCCGTCCTCAACTCCCTGTTGGTGTGTAACCCGGGCACTCTTGCTTAATTACCATTACTGGAATTTTACCCTGGATTTTAACTTTACCATACCCAAAGTGAGGTGCAGAAATGCAGCCCTGATCTCTATGATATTTTTTTTCCTACTGTTTAAACCCTTTCTGCGGGGTATTTTCTGTGGGGACTTTTAATGTATTGTTTCATCACATACTTAAAACGAAGGGGGTGTTAATTACTCTGACACCATGAAAAGCATAAATACTGCCTAACTGACATTCACCGGTGCATTTCAAAGAGCAGATGTATATTACTATAGCATGGCAGTTACATTAACTCTGTGCAATGACAATAGGAAAAACTGATAATAAACATCAAACTCATCTGCCTTTTACCACAGAAGAAAGAAAGTTCAAGAGTAGTGGAAAGTTTTGGGGGTTGTTTTGGAAATTACCCCTCACTTTCCTGCTCTAAAACCTTTCACTGGGGAAAGTTTTCAGTTTGGAGAAGACAGCACGTGCTCCCTAATTCTGGTTTTGCGAGAGGCACTTGTGAACCTGCTTTCCTCTTGCATGGGGAATTTTATCACGATACGCTCATGAGGGTGGTGAAGAGTTTGGGAGGGAGGGGAATGAGGGATTTATAATGCCCTTCCCAGACGGATCTGGAGAGCAGTAGGAGCTAAATTGGTGGAAAGAGGCAGAGCCTGTTTTGCTCTGGACGGGATGTTCAAAGAGATTCTCTGCAAACGCTCACAACTGCAAAGGCAACCTCTGTGGTGCAATGTTTTATCATCTGCTTTCAGTCCTTCAAAATGTACACCTAAAAATATCTGTCATAAATTTCAGGTAGCCAGCCTCCTGTAAATGATAAAGTATATTCCCTCACTGAGATATTAGACAAAATATGATACTATGGCCTTTGCCATGCCAAAATTGGCTTATAGCGCCCTAAAACAAATAGGCATATATAGGGGTAGGAGATTATATATCACTTTGGTATTCTTACTGGCAGACATAAAAATGGCCAGAAATATTATAGTTCCTTTTGTGTAAGAGCTGGCTGATGGGAAATGCTCACGCTCGGCAATGTGAACCTCAGCTTGTGCAGGGGGTAAAATAGAGAAAAACGTTCTGGAACGTCCTGATATTTGTGACTGTGGCCTTGGTTTCATTTGTTAAATATGGTGGTATGAAATCATTGAATATTGGAAACTTGATCAGAATAAGGCAAATTACATTATTCCTTAGTTATTATCCATGTGTTTTCCTTTCACAGAGTCTTTACTAGGGACTTCTAGTTTCTGTCCTCTTTTCAGGCCATTGCCATGCCCGCTGCTAGAGACCAAAAGCAAAAATAAAGACTAAATCTAGGTGAAAATTTTTAATCAAACAAATTTATCAGAAAATCTTAATTTTAACTAAAAAAAAAAAAAAGACAAATAATTTCTGTTCCCTGGGCTGTTTTTTTTCTTGAGAAACCTGAAGACAACAAATGCAGAAATATGTTTCCGAAAGTAGAAAACGTAACTTTAGGGTGGACATTTTTCAAGTTTGACTGGCAGAAATGAAAATGGAGGAAAAAACCCAACAGTTTGTGTTTTTGATGGAAAGCATTCCACCAAATTGCACATTCTTATAGCTGGTGAGGTAAATTGTAGGGGACAAATATTCAGTTACAATAAACTTGCATAGCATTTTTTCCCCCTATTTCTCCTAATCTGAACTAATGATATTGACAATTTTATAGTAATTTCTACTAAATTCTAGCTTTCCCCTATTTTTTTTGGTCTTAGTATACATGGTGTAGGTTGTGGCCCAAAAGGACTAATGTGATACTGAAAGCAATGTGATGGAAATTTTATTCTTCATCTACACAGGTTTCCCTTTAGGTGAGCTTTTTTCTTCCCCCTTTGTTTTAGTGAAAATGCGGAACATCATTGTGAGAAGGGAAGCTTTAAAGATAACGTGTGATCTGGAAGTGTGAGTGCATAAATTATCAGAGCCAACTTTCAAAATGCACGTTTGCTACTGTTATAATCAGACACGTTTCGGAAAGTAAACTGCAGTAGTTGTAAGATAAATGGCTCCCTAGAGGAAAACAATAAATAGTACAGCCACATGCTTACTACGCCTCAGCTGTGTATTTCCATTATTTATGAAAAGGTAGAAAGCAAGCTACAATTCCAGAAAATCCTTTGATCAGTGTATTTATTTTTCAAATACCTTTAAAAATAATAATTAAAAAAACCCCAAAAGAGTCATTGAAAGACTGGAGATTGTCTATGGATTTTAAATATGCGGGAAGGGCAAAAAAAATGGGATGCGTACACAATTTCCCTTGAAAACTCTCCCTGATATCCATGATACTGCAAAAAATTATTAGACCATTGGAAACTGGCTCTTTTTCTGCTCCTGATGTTGCCCTTTCTATCTCTGTCTTTGCTTCTTGCAAATGTGGATTATAACATCTTTGAGCCTTTTTGTTCTGTGATGGCCATGGCAGAGCCTTACAGAAAATATTAAGTACTGTTACTATTAGTGTGTGTGTGGGAGGATAATTTAGGTTGGAAGGGATACGTCTGGAGCTCATCTAATTCAACCTCCTGATGACAAAAAAAAAAAAAAAGGGCTAATTTCAAACAAAGATATTGGTTTAAATGCTTTGTTGGATTGTGATCTAAACCTGAAAATTGAAAGGAAAAACTCTACATGTTTGATGCAGCTGAAAAGAAGGCTGAAAGACCGGGGATGGGGGAAACACATCTGCAGTTTTTAGTTATCAAAGTGAAAAACAAGCAGTTCTCTCACAACAGAAACATAGCTGGTAAAATCATGGAAATACTGGTTGTGAGTCTATAAACAAGTTGCATTTAAAACACTGTTAAAATTGGCTCTTGGGATTTTCTCCCTGAATTCTCACCACTTATAGAAAGTAACTGGATTGCACGTCTAGACTGGATTTCTGGATCTCTGTATAGGTTTTGAGACACCTCAGTGAAGGTATGGGAAGTCAGAAGGCTATCAGCCCTTGACTGTTCAGGGTTTCAGTGTCTTGAAGTTCTTCTCATTTCATACTGAACTCTCAGCTAACAAGTAAACTTTGACATATAAGCCATGTCACTCCAGTCTTCAAAAGAGGCAAAAAGGAGGACCCAGGAAACTACAGGCCAGTCAGCCTCACCTCCATCCCTGGAAAGGTGATGGAACAGATCATCTTGGGTGTCATCTCTGAGCGTGTAGAGGAAAAGAGGGTTATTGGGAGTGGTCAACATGGACTTACCAAGGAGAACTCATGCTTGACAAACCCAATAGCCTTCTATGATGGCATGACTGTCTAGCTAGATGAGGGGAGGGCACTGGATGTTGCCTACCTTGACTTTAGCAAGGCTTTTGACACCATCTCCCATAATATCCTCATAGGTAAGCCTAGGAAGTATGGGTTAGATGAGTGGACTGTGAGGTGGACTGAGAACTGGCTTAAAGGCAGAACTTAAAGGCAGAAGGTTGTGATCAGCAGCACAGAGTCTAGTTGGAGGCCTGTAACTAGCGGTGTTCCCTGGGAATTAGTACTGGGTTCGTTCTTGCTCAAC
>VXAK01008117.1:43260-55343 GCA_013399435.1 Arenaria interpres
AAAGGGTGGGTATCAAGAGGATGGGGACAGACTCTTTTCAGTGGTGCCTGGCAACAAGACAAAGGGCAATGGGCACAAAATGGAATACAGGAAGTTCCATCTGATCATGTGGGAAAACTTCTTCACTTTGAAGATGACAAAGGAACAGGCTGCCCAGAGAGGTTGTGGAGTCTCTGTCTCTGTAGATATTCAAAACCCGCCTGGACACTATCCTGTGCAACGTGTTCTAGCTGAACCTTCCTTCACAGGGGCTTTGGACTAGATGATCTCTAGAAGTCCCTTCCAACCCCTGCCATTCTGTGATTCTGTGATATATAAACATACAGTAACGTATAGGGTATGTGATTAATCTTTACCCAGCACCACAAACTTGCTGGGTATGATTTCCAACTGTGTATGATCCAGTCATATATATTCATAGATGACTTTAAAGGGTGTCCAGCTTCTCTCTCTCTGAGGGATTTCTCAGCGTCCAAACCTTCAAAAGTGTCAGTGTCAGTTTGCAAAGAGCTCCTGTATGTGTTTCAGAAGCGCCCTCAAATCATTTGTTGCTATGTAGGAAAGATTACTGTTTCCATTGCTGTAGATGTATCACTTAGTATTAATATGAGAAAATGGAAACATGGGTAGTAAGATACTAACCTCACAGTTATTGGCACAGTGAAAAGGTCTCAATAGGATGCTATGTAGAGCAGATGTGATGTCTAGTTTTAAAAAGTCAAGTATTAATAAGCTCAGGATTGTACATCAACATCGTAGCCTTAATATGGGCTTGGGAATTTGCAAAGCAGAGACACCCCAATATAACTGGCCTCCAAACAGGGCTGGGCTTTCAGAACGATGACCCGATAGCATGGGAGAGTACAGGGACTCTGAGTTCAAACATACCCACAAAAGATAAGCAAAATGGGTCCTGTGCCTCTGCAAACATACAACCTCTTCCTGTGCCCCCGACACTGAGACCTGGAGCAAATTATCCCTCTTTGGAGATCTTGAATAAGCAAATACTCAGGAGGGCAATGGGGTAGGTCCTTTTTTAAAAAATTTCTTTGAAAAATGAAATTTGAAACCTAAACAATGTAAGGTTTGTCTATATAAACAACTCTCTCCCGCAGGAATCCCACTATATAGAGACATATCTAGTATGAATAAAGAATATTCAAATAGAAGCCAGCAGAGAAAGCATATCATTTGTGTGGGCATGAATCGAGCTAGGGACCTACCCATACTCTCTCAACCCCACCAACACCTCAGGCATAGCCTGAAATCCCAGAACTCCTCATTGAACACCTTTTTTTCCCTCTCTTTTTAACATAAGAAGCAATTTACTGACAAATCATTCTGATGTAATGGATTTTTGCATGCCTGAAATCATGGCTAAGCTTTAAACAAGGAAAATCAATAAATGATGTGTAGCCGTCAGCCATGTGTATGGCAGCTTAGTATTATTTTAATAATGTTACTGCTGCAGAAGGAAAGCCAGGGAGAGGCATCTGCTGCTTCAATCCAACATTCAGTGTGACCCACTCCTCTCTGCAGAGGGAGCTCAAGGAGCCCAGTCCCCCACAGTGAGGTAGGAGGGTGTCCCCTCTGTCTCACCAGTAGCCACCACCTCTGGGAAATGGTGACATATGGGGATGAATGGTCTCCGTATTCTCCAAGTAACCACCTCATCCTCTGGCCGTGAGGCCGCGCATTTTAGTTTGGGAGAGACTGCAATTCAGGCAAGACTAGAAACTAATTGAGATGCAATAAAGAATATCTGTACTTCAGGTTCACGGTTTGCACTTTCCACAATAACTGCTGAAGCCTTTGACCCTTCCCGGTATGTCTGTGCTCAGATAGGACCTTCCCCGCTGCTCCCAAACGCTTGGGCAGACAGGGCATCTCTGCATGCTCACAAATAACATGATACAGCCGTGGGCCAAGTACTTTTGTCTTGTTAACCCCGATCCACAACTTGTCCCTCATGGACCCCTGTGAAAGGCTAACGCTTCAGAGCTGGGTCTGGACTAACAACCAGGCTAAGTCAAAGAAGTTGGACCCTGGAATTGGGTAGTCGAGGTGAGATCTTCCTCCCTTGTAATATTGATGCTGGGTATGTGGCAACGAGTGGCCCTAAAATCTTTGGCCAGTTCCCCCTGACGGCACTGACAGAGGTGTTTGTGACAACCCAGCCAGGGGCACAGCCTGTCCTGAACTCAGGCCACAGATGAGAGGAATTTGTTGAGGCTGAAGTGGATATAAATAGCATTAGGGAAATACAGAGCAACGCTGTGGCCTCTCTTCATCTTAGAGAGGCTACTATCACATGTTGCCTTCAACTTATCAATTAACCAGCTATTAAACATCATCATATAATTTTGCAACTTCACCAAATTCCTCTAAAGCAATGCAAGGCGATGCTTTGCTCACCTGGCGAAGTTAAAAGCTAAAAGGGGAACTTTAAAATGAAGTCAGAGTATTTCTGTTGGGAGTCTCAAAAAACCAAATATTTAAAATATTAGAGTGCCTTGCCGATTCTTGAAAACCCTCGTGGGATGAATTGAATGTATGAGTGTTCAGAAAGGGAGAGCAAAGTTTACCCTGGTTTCCTTTTCCCCTTGAGGCTGAGGCATCTCAGGCAGTGGCACAGGCAGGGAGAGCGGGCATGGATGATGAGGCTCCGTGTTAAAAGACATTCTTCCCTGTTTAACAACAGAAGTTACTCTACGCTGCCTGGAAACTGTGATAAGAAACAGGACAGTGCTTTAGCGATACCGTGCTTTAAATTTTGAATAATGTACTACCACCATGTTTAAAAGAGCTACAGTTCAGACTGATCAGGCAGGCATAAAAGGGCACGCTGGTTACATAAAATATAATAATGTACCCTTCAAAAAAGTGGCATGTTCCATGTAGAATATAATGTACTATATGAAATCAGTAACATATAAGAGAGTGGAGAACAATTTCAAGGACTGGACCGGAGCAAGGAATAAAACCAGAGAGTAGCACATGATGATATATGACATGTGGAGGAAAAAAAGAGAATTAGATTGCATCTCGAGGAAGACCGAAGTTCTCCATGAGGAGATAAATATAATCTAAAACAAAGATATTAGGTAGGAAGGAGCTACTTACAAGGCAATCATGTTGGAAGTGCCTAAGTGGATAGCAAATCAGATATGAGCATGCAATGCTATTGAAAAACAAATGTATAAATGCCAATGAAAACCTGGCCTGTGCTGTGACAGGGAGGCAGAAAGGGACACTTTTTCACACAACACACAGGCGACAGTACTTGGTAGGAAACATTATCTTTGGGAATCTTGATAATAAAGCCCCAGTGATTGGAAATGACAGTGTGACGAGGAATGAGGGAGAAATGTGGGATGCAGAAGAGACTGGACCTCAGCCGGAGCAGAATTGAGTACGTCTGGCTGAGAGGCAACCAGAACATGGATGGCCGCTTGCAGACAGCTGATGCAGGGAGGTGTGGTGGACCATGGGCACAGCAAGGCCAAGATTGATCAAATAAAATGTCTTCTTGAATTTCAGGGGAAAGACAGTCAGTAAAGCTGGTCCATCTTTCTACAGAAAGGGACTGGAGCCCTGTCATTGGTGATGTAAAAGGAGTTTATAGAACTGATTCCCTAAGGAGTGAGAGGGAGCCCTGAGCGTTATGTTATGCATCATCCCACTTTGTGGCAGTGGGGTTTTGGGGCTACCACTGTCAAAGCTGAGGTGATGCGCTGTAAGGAAGAAGGGCTGAGATGAGCTGGAAGGTTGATCCACCTCTCATTTCTCCTGCTCTGCCCTGAAGCAAGGATTGCTCAAGAGCTCAGAATGTTTCAAGTACTGGGGGTGGCCAGTGGGTGTCAGTTTTGCTCTACGAAGCAGCTGATGGAGCTTCCCTTATCTAAAGTGAGAAACTACCTCTTAAAGGAGGCAGTGGAAAAAAACATTCCCGTGGAGAAATATGATCGCGGCCCCACAGTTTGGCATTTTGTTTTTTTCATAGCTCTGTCTACTTTAAGAGCATTCACAGGTAGTAATTCTTAGAGAAGTCGTCGTCTTAGTTTTTCCTCTTTTGGTATCTGATTTTAGGGTGATGGCAACTAAGTGAGGCTTTTCAACAGAGCTCTTCTGTCTTACAGAAGAAGCAGCCACCATCTACAGCTAGAGAAACACTTAATTTCAAAAGCTCATATGTGCAAAAGCCTTGCCTGAGCTATCTAGGATAACCTAGCTGGAGGGCCATGATTTTGTTGTTAGCCAATTAAGACAGCTCAATATACTGTAGAAATCATTTAAATATCAAGTCAATGCTAAAGACCTATAGCCACTTTGGATACAATTTCCATGGAAAACATCTTCAGACTTTAAGGAACATTTTCAATAGCTATTTTTAACCAAACTTCAGAAGCAAATGTAAAATTATACCCTTGTTGAATTAAAAAACCATCCCAACAAAGGCAAACCAGCAGCAAGCCACTACGAAAAGCATTTGCCTTTCTAATGCAGTGAGTAAGCAGAGAGCTGGTACTTCTATAGGGCTTCCTAAGAAACTCTGGGAGTGTTTTGCATGAGGAGAGTTTTGTGATGAGAAGAATATTCTTCAGCAGTGTATGGATGCAATAAACCAGCAAAAGCAATTCAGAGAAGAATTTTTAAGACAAAGATGGTAATAATACATGCGAAAGTTTTTCTATTTGTGTCCTCATTTGAATATTTTTTACTTTTGTAGATTTTAGATGGGGTCTTTTCAGCTGAAGTCAGCAGGAGAATTTCTATTGATACTAGTGGTGTAAGCTCAGGCCTCTGCAGTGAAGAAAAGATATCTGATAAAATGGCATCTTCTTTAGCGATCGTTCCATCACCCAAAATCTTAATTAGAAGAATCCCTCATGTTGCTAATAAACAGAAAGTAGCATTTGCTCTTCCAGATCTCAGAAAAAAATGACAGTGTATTGGCAGTCGCCGGGAGTAAAAGACTGTCTCTGTTATATAGAGACCAAATGATGTCTTCATTGATTTAAATCCTCAAAGGAGAACTAAAAAATAGAAACGCCTCCCTCTTAAAAACAAACAAATAAACAGGAAAAAGGAGGCATTTTCAAACCACAAGAATGAAGCTATGTTTTCTTTGCTTGCACAGTTATGTGTGGGTAATGTCTGGATGTAGAGAAATGTTATTCTTTTCCTGGAGTAAAATAAGAATAATAAATAAAACTTAGAAAAATGAAGAAATGCTCTACCACTAAATCAATCAGTCTCCTAAAAAAAGGCTGTGGAGCACTCCATCAGCTCTGCTGCTGGAACAAGACAGAAGAATGCTTTGCAATAAAAATTAACATGCAGCTTTAAAAGGCTGTGGTCAAACATTGTTTCATGTAACACTGGCAGGAGTGTAAAAAGATGCTAATGTTTTATTTTTACGATCTAAATTGTTGCTTATGGTTAATCAAAGTTAACCTGGCTCCACTTTAAAACTGATTATGTGGCCAGTTAATTTAAGGCGACTGTATTTTCACAATCAAACACCAGGAAACTTCCATGATGACACTTTGCTAACGGACACAAAGGAGGCATGCAAACCCCTTATTTTTTAAATGCCTCTCTCTTGCATACTTGCACAGCCTCCATCACAGCTCTATCCAACTTCCTGCCCCTCTTGCTGAGGCGTTCATGGTTCTCAACATTTATTCTCAACGACTATTTTCTAGGTGAAGAACGGAAGTACGAGCGGGGATATTCACCCACTGTAACTAATTTAGCCAGCTGATATCTCCAGCCTCCCCTTGTGTAGTCAGGGAGAAAGAAACACTCCTCTGGAGAGTGACTACAAGCAGGAATCGAATTTTAGTGCTTGGAGCTGCAATCTGGACGCACCGGTCTTTTTCGTGGACTCCAGAAGCAGCCAAGGAACAGGAGGCTGAACCAGGTGCTAAGCAGAATACCCCTTGTAAATGGAGGGGGAAATGAATCTCCTCCTCCAAAGCAAGGCACTGAAAGTGAGTCATCCACAGTCTGGATTTAGGCTTAGTCCCTAGGCTGTCCTTCACCTCTGAGATGACAGAGTGTCAGCCTTTGGCTCAGCTGTGCCACCTCTGGAGGTGGAAGACTGGGCGTTTTTGTTTTCTCAGGCAATTTTACGTTCTGACTTCATTACTCGTGAGACTCTGACGGCATTTCTGCCACGATCGAAAGCCTGGTTTGGATGGCAGCTTTTCACCCCCAGCGCTCACTGTAGAGGTGGTGCTTCACGCTGAACCGCTCACTCTGAGCCCACGCGTTGCACGGAGCAGCACAGAGGGGACTAATCCCTGCCCTGCTCCCCTGGCCTGGGACAGCAGCGCCTGTCCCCTGGTTCAGGTCACGTTACAGAGCTCCACACCTACAGGAGCTGCTCTCAGCCTGAAAGATGCTTTCGCTGTTTAGTCCCTGACCACCACAGCAACTAGTTTTTCACCCAGCACCGCTGCCCCTCCCCGGCTCCCTACAAGCATCAGCACGAATAGGGACAAGGACTAAGGAGGATAAAGTACACGCCAGTAAAATGCTGACTTTTTTTGTGGTGATGCACGCTGAATAGGGGTGGTGTTGTTTTTGGAAATGCGGCGAGTGAGGAGTGACATGAATAAACAGGACGTCCTTCGTGTGTTTTGAATAAAGGCCTGGGACTCTGAGGGAAATCATACAACCACCCAGGTAGAAGCAGGGAAAACAGCCCATTTAACTTCCCCGGAGATCTGCTAGCTCCTGCAAGGTAAAACAGGACACGAACTTAAAACACACCAGTTACTTCCCTCACACCCAGCATCAGTCTCCAGCAAAGAAGGAGGAGTGAGAGGTCTAACAGCTCCTGCTGAGCAAAAGCATGCAGAGTCGATGAGACTATCTAACTTTGTGATAAGGTCATCTATTTGTTTCCTCCTTTGAAACCTCTGTCTGTAGAAGTTCAGAGTTGAAGCTGGGTTGGCAGTGTGAGGACCCTGAAGGCACTAACAGACCCTAACGACCCTGATCAGCCTCAGCTGGGGTCTCCACCCACACTCCTGCCATTGGGCCAGGAGCCCATTTAGGCTTTGCTTTTCGCTTGAGGAGTGTTGGTCTCCTACTTGGCCACAGTTGTGTCCCTGTGCTGCCACGGGCCTTGCTGATCCTGACCTGCAGATTGACTTCTTGGCTTCACCTCAGACCTGCCTCATAACTGCAGACTTGCCTGAAGATCAGGGTTCTTGGTTAGACTTGGCTGTCATCTCTGGCCTGCCCTACTCTCTTGCTGGTGGTTGTGGGATGGACCCTGGCTGGTGAGGTTCCTGCCGTGCTGGCCTGGAGCACCCATGTGGCTCCTTGCTGTAATGTGCACTGACAGGTAGGTTGGGTTCAAAGAAAAAACATCCTTATCCTTCAATTATTTCCCAAGTTTTAAAGACTTGTAGTGGAAACTCTTTTCAAGCTCAGGAATGTATGCATAAGGTGGCCTTGCCTATTCTGTATTTCACTTAAGATAAGAACCATGAGTATAGCTGTAGTGTATTAGGTTGAACCCAGAAGGTAAGTGGCACAAGAACTGTTCCCATGGTGTTTGCAGGTTAATTTGGTAGGAGTCTTCTGTATTGTAGAAGCCCTTTCAAACCCAAATGGCAACTTTTGACCTTTTGAGATTCAACCTTCATGTTTAATCCTGACATGAAGAAATGGAAGAACTCCATTCCCACCAAATTTTCAGCTGTTACATAGCCATTAACCTGCTTGCTTGTCACTGAATGTTCCCTGGTACTTTGCAATACTCCACATAATTGACACCTATAATTTTACTGAACTTCAGCTCAAGTAACAACTACTTGCCTGAATCCCCCCAGCGACTCCAGTAGTTTAAATAAATCCAGCACACTGGTGTGTCCGCTGCTTCATGAACTTAGTAATTCTGTGTGTTACTCACTGTTCAGTATTGGATGCATTTAATTATGTTGATACTGTGATTTCCAGCCATAAGCAAAGTAAGAGTTAATTCTTATTTTTGTTGAGGCGCTAAGTGGGAAGCTAGGTCATGCATAAATCCTCATTGTGCTAGGTGCTGTACAAGCAAAGAATAAAAATGATCCCAGGCTCAAGGCTTCTCTGTTAGTAACTTGTGTCATAATTAAATTTTGTTAGGACACTTTAGAATTGCCCTTCCTCATAAATGATATCTCCATATACATTTATATCTCCATAGTAAAAGAGAAAACCTGTACACTTTTATTATTGATAATAAAACAGAAAATATAATACTCTTTTCCACGTAACTTGGATGTAGCAATTGGAATACATGAGAGTGGGGGGAAAGGATCTTTGTTTCTTGTATACTTCTGGGTTATATACATCTAAAGTTGTCCACTTTATAGAATAAGGCCAAAGTATTTGTTTGTGAAAATTGTCTCATACCGAGCACACCAAATTCAGGTGAAGAGCACAGAGAAGGAGCTGGTGCTCATTTAAGAATCAAATATTGTGTCTTCATGAATAAAGCCCTAACAGTAAAGATAAGAGAAGAAAATGCAGCAACCATGTGATATATTAGCAGAATGTTTTACAAAGTCCCCCACAAAGCATCCGCTGCTCTTGAAAAGCCTCACCAGCCCAAGTGAGAAACTATTCACAAATTTAGTATTCAGATTACATACTCTGCCTTTTCAACTGCTCTCTGTACAATGAATGCCTGTACAACTACAGTAACAGACACAGATCTACAGTTTCTGTGGCCTTTGAGCTATTATGAGTATTGTGCCTCTCCATAAATTACATCTGCATGTCCTGAAAATACCAACTGTTTTAATAGGGATTAATCTATAGGCTTTTATCTTGGTGAAATACAAGGGGTACAGTATGTTGTGTCCCTTTTAAAATTAATAGGGTATGCTCTGAAGATATTCAAGGATGTTCATTATTTTCTTTATAGGTCTCTTTATTGATGCATATAAGCATAAAACAGTGCTTTATTGTAGTAAAGAGGAGGAGATGGAATAATGAATAGATTAGTGCTTATATGGTTTTTAGATTGCCCGGTGCACAGTTAAGTAAAGAAAGGTCTACGTTTGTCCTCTTCAAAGTATGTTGGGATTTGATCCAGTTTGTCTTCAAAGTGCCATTTCTATGGGTAGAGAAAAGAGAGCTCAGTCTAAAGGCAAGAAAGCTGATCCAGGGGGCTGCAGCTCTGTGGCGTTCATAGCTGTCCAAGGCAACAGTTAAGAGATCTCTTTTTTAATTTGCTAATTATAAATAAATCTGGAGCTTTCGCTTGTGATGGGCTATTATTTATGTAAATACCTAATACAAGCTTTTTGGGAGTGAACTCCTAACATACCTTGATCTTATACAGGCATATAGAAAAGGTGAATTAGGTAATTTAAACCAGAATTTACATAAAAGCATGATGGCGGTTTTGAATAATAATTCTCACATACATGCATGTGCATACAGACAGATATATGGGTTAAATGCATACAGAGTTTAAATATTTTGATGAAAACAGGCTGAGCCCTTCACTGAGACCTATCAAAGCATGTTATTGACGCGTGAGAAGGAATTAAATTCTCCTCCCAGGGTCCTTGTGACATGGGGGAACTCGTATCTCCAGCACATAGGGCCCTGTGTGAACTGAGGCCCGTGGAGACCGAGCAAATGCCCAGAGGGACATCACAGGTCCCAAGAGTAGGTGGTTGTTGGCACAGCTTGTGATGCCCAGGGCAGCTGGGCTTGTGTGGCTGGACACTGTGCCAGGGCTGACAGGGGTGTGTGAAGGTCTTGCTGATGGAAATGGAGGGGAAAGAGGCTGCCAACTGGACTGACAGGAGCTCCAGAGCTGGCTCTTTCACACATGTGCTGAAGCGACCTCTATAACATGGCAGCAGTCCGCGGCAAAGCGGAGGATTGCTCCTGGGGGCATTGCTCGGCAAAATAAAAACTCTCATTGCATTGTTCACTGCATTTTAGAAACGGAGAACTGAAACAGAGAGAAACAATGACTTGGCTGAAGTTATGAGGAGGACCCCTCACCATGGTTGGATGTGCACCCTGGTCTCCTGGTGCCCAAACCATCGCTTGGTCCTCAAGATCAAGACAGCTGCTCTGCCGAATATCATTTTGGGGGCAGGTGAGTGGTTGATGTAAATCACTGTGGAGCTCTTGCTGCAGCCCCCGAGCCGAGTTTTGTACTGAAACCAGTGATTCACCCGCGGGTTGCTGTAGTGAAGATGCGCTCATCTCTGCAGTCCTCGGAGTTAACAAGACTATTTTTAAAGGTAAACCCTTTCACTTTATTCCCCGTCTCCTACTTTTCCTTTGGTGACTCCTCCTTGTTTCCACAGCTTCATTTGGTTTTGAAAGCTTATGGAGCAGCAGGATTAAAAAATCAGAAATGATTATTGTAGAGGATGGGTCTGGCTTTTCCCATCAGCTTCCGTGGCTCAAGCAGGTTCCAGCAGCTTTGGGAGAAAAGCTGTTAGCTATTAAATTATTACCTGTAAGGAGAGCCAGCTGGAAGCTTTCAGTTTTCAACATTTTGATAAAAAGCACCATAAAAATCTTGACAACAAGACTTGTAGCATTTCAATGACATGTTTAGCATTTCTCCCTGATTTTCAATGGCCCGTAAAAGTCATCAAAGGCTTCAAAATGCTGCCAAGACCCATATCTTCAGAATTTTGACACCACCCCCCCCCAAATGAAGAGGGGGGGAGGGGGGAAGGCAAACCCCAAGCCCTAAAGTGTGTGCTGTTGAGTGCATTCATCTGGACAGCTTTTGGGAAGTCACTTTCCATCTGGAGGAGAATGTCCGCAAATAGAGTTATTCCAGGATAAACTGTTATGGTATAATTACACAGCTATAGCTATGCCAGTCTATTTTCTGATGTAGGCAAGCCAAGTCTAGTTGTTGAAATGTAGGCGTGGGAAACAAGAAGTCTGCTTTCTAGGCTCAGCTCTGAGTGCTCTTTGTGGCCTTGGGCCAGTCCCCTAACCTTTCTGCCTCCTTCCTATGCAAAATAAGAAGAGTTAAACTAACCCACTTCACAGATGTGGCGTAATGACTAATTGGCTAAAATTTGTAGCGCTGGAGAGAGAGCTGTCTATTAACTTCAGTGTCTTTGGCTGGCTGAATAATTTAATGTATTTTTAAAAGTGGAGTTTGTCTCCCTCTCTCAGGATAGGGTGGCTCTGCCACTACAAAGCAGAATGTCATTGGATGTGAAGTGGCCTGAGCTAATAAAACCTGGAGTTGACTTTACCGCCTTTAGTAACAGTGCTACTCTTAGAGTAACTGCTCTCGCGTGTAGCTGGAGCAAGAGTTAAGGGTGTAGTTAAGATTTTGCTTGAGAACAAAACTTACAGTCCCTAAAGCCTTTGCACGCTCCTGATACACAGAGAGTGTGGATACGTAGTGATGAAGGTACTCTCATTAGTGCAGCCCACTAGCAAAATGCGTGTTACAGAATCAGAATCACAGAATCTTCACGGTTGGAAGGGACCTTTGAGATCATTGAGTCCAACCAGTTATTCCCCTTCCGTACCAGCCAAAACAAAGGAAAACTCCCTGTTTTTCCTGCTGGCTGCACTGTTGGATGAAAAGCTCAAGAGTGTGAGGGCAGCATGAATTCCTATGCTTCCTAGTGTTTGTGTGCTTAACTTTGCGAATTTAAATTTAGTAACATCTTTGAATGTAATGCATGACATACACAACCAGAGCTTCTTAATGGACTGTTAACTCTGGTGCCTAATAATGGCCTTACCCCTGTCACCGGCACCCGGCAGTTCAGCTTCCCTGAAGAGATGCTCAGAGACAAAAGGATGGTTCTAATGCACCCGATCCAAGACCTGTTGAAGGCAAGGGAAAGCTCCTGTGAGAAAGCACACCGAGTGTTCACCATCATAGGAGACAGCGGGCACTGCCTTGCTGTAGATGTGCCAACTGGTTGGGGTGGGTTCGGGTCAGGGCCCGAGGTGGGACTGTAGCACTGGGAGGTGTTACTTCAGCCTTGGCATGGGTTTGCCTCAGGAGAATAATGCTATTTTTACCCCCTTTCCCCACCACACTGACCTCTCAGGAGAAGGGGGGG
>VXAK01008118.1:8296-32906 GCA_013399435.1 Arenaria interpres
ACAGGGAGTCCTGGCGAGCTGCCTTGCCGTGCGGCCGTCCGCGGCCCTGCCACAGCAGGGTGTAGCCGTCCCGCCTCGGAGCCGCCACGCTGAAGGAGGAGCAAAGAGCCGAGATGTCAGGGCCGTAGCTTCCCCAAGGATGAGCGGTACTGTGGCCGTTTGCTTGTTCGGCCTGTGCTGAGAGCTGGTGTTTGCTGTAGAAGCCAGCAGGGCCGTGAGCTGTTTCCACTGAAACAGAGGTTTGAAGCCTGAGCTGTAATGACGGGGAGATTTTATGTAAAGTTGCAACAAAGGTTACATGGGTAGGTGGGGAAGGAAACTGAAGTCAATGACTCTTGCCAGGTGTATGGCAAGTGGAACCTTCCCCATGCACCTTTTCAGTAATACTGAGTAACCTTTCTTTTCCACTGAAAGGGAAACAGACTGTAGCAGGTGGGTCATGGCAGATGAAAAAGAGGAGAAGTAAGTTTTTAAAAGGCTTTAATTTTTTAAAAATAAGTAAGACATTCTGCATAGGGAATCAACATTGGATATAGGAAGATAGCATCAAAGCTCAAAATTTCATTCACGCAAACAGAACTGCTTTTCATCTCTACCCAAGCAGTTTCTGTACATCCCACCTCTTTGCTAGAAAGAAGAAATCAAGGAGCGTGTGTCCTGTGGGGTTGTGCTGCTTATGTGGCCGACGAGGTGCTGCATGTAGGCCAGATAGTAAGAGGGACCAGAAAAATCACAACCTTATGCTTCTACTCTGACTGGTTCTAACATTTCCTAAGAAGATGAAAAGCCATTATGTTAAAAAGGAATCGCACTTTTTTAGATAAGGTTTGCTTGTTTCTTTCCAGAAGCATGGCTTTCAAGGCCCATGAAAGTAAGTATCGAATAACTAACTGCAGCTGACTATGGACAGTGCAGTGAAATTCAGAGAGAATGTGCAAAGTTTCAAATCAGTAGGAAAGAGGAAAAGGGAACTTTGGGCTTTTACTGCAGGTCATTGTGTGTGTGCTTCAAGCTCTAAAATGTCTTTAAGTAATGTGCCTTAAACTTATGTTATTTGTATGTCCAGAAAAGCTGTATTTGAAAAGCTAGTGATTGAGACTCTCCAAGCAGAAAATAAGAAATTCCACTAAAAAATGCAAAGCACCCTAATGTAGGCACTTGTTTATAAATCACAAAACAGCAACTAAGAAATGGCTGTCAGTTTTTATTTTGGGGGAAAATATTACAGTACTTTGCCTTTCAGGAATAAGGTGTAAATTTCCCAAGCACTACTTCTTTCTCCACGGTTTATACCTTCAAATTCCCACATAAGGTAATCATTTTACAAGTTTTTAGGTGTAACCTCTTCTGTTGTGCATAACGGATTTATGCCCTGTGAGAGCTGGTCATTTCATATGAATTCGGAGGAAATGTTTGTGCTCCCCAGTCTGTAGGCACACGACCAGTGTTGTGTGCACAAATTTATGCCAAGGGGTGCTGAGTAACTTAAAATAGCCTTTGGAAGGTTAAACATTCATGTCAGAGTGTTAGGAAAGGTTGTGCAGTAAAGTGTAATTCATGCTTCTCAGATGGTTATCATTTCGTCAAGAGCCAGCAAGCATTTTAGACCACAATGCAACTCACCCACCTGGGAGATTAATCTGCATCTTTCTCTGCAGAAGCAGCATGTTGCTACTGCAGCTGTTGTGAGGAAGCACTCACGCAAACTCACCTCTCTGTGTCTTGAGGAAAAAGCCTCACTAGAGGCATTGCCCCAAACCTGCTGAGAAATCAGCAGACAGAAAGCACACCACCTTCCAACAGTCTGTCTTCTGGCAGCACTTAATGAAATGCTGCACGTTAGTCAGTACCCAGCACATCTGATTGCCCAGCTCCTTTTCTCCTGATTCTTTCACTTCTTACGTTTCACGTTTTGACTGGAAAAAAAGGCCCAAGCTTCCCCTTTCCTTTAGTTCAAATACAGCCAGTGTGCAGCTAGTTTCCTTAGTTTCTTCTTCTTCTTTCCCCTTATCTTACTTAACCTTATTTTGACTTATTTCCTTGTAGTCTTGCTCTCAGGTTTCCACCTGCTGTTAATAACTTATGGGTATCTGCAGCTTACCACCTTTGCTCTTGAACTGCCTCAGGTATTCTCCCTCTCTGGTCCTAGTCTAACAGGATTTCACATGTGAGTGGGTGTTTGTGTTTATGTGAAACCTGCACATTTCTTCTGAACTTGACCAGGTCAGGTATGTAAACATCTTATGCCGGTCATTTAAATAAGCATTTCTTTTCTGTAATTAGAGTGATACTCCTTAAACTTGTCCCCTAATACATTCAATAGCGTATTGGGGAACACGCAAGAGGAGCAGGAATGGGGACAATGGCAAGATTGACCAGTATAAGTGAAAGCCACTATTTTTACATACAAGGGGTTTGTATCATATCAGTTAGGTGAAGCTGTAATTAAAAAAAAAAAATTTCCAAGGTGATGTGATGCTCTGAAAACACCACGATGTAGTTAGAAATCCAGAAGGACACATAGTAATTTTTTCCCTCCTATGATTTCTCCATTCTTCAGTACTTGGCAATATGAATGTATGTCAGGTCTCTGCTGATTTTAAGCCATGTAAGACATCAGAAAAGGTTATCAAAGGCTGTCTACTGAAGTGTGAATCTCCTTCCTGCATTCTGGTGCACTGCAAAGTCTCCAGAGGTTTGTAGTTGCAGAGGCAAAAGACAATGCAAGAAGCACTGTCATTGTAAACCCTGCTTCTCAAATCTGAGACTGAATGGAGATTTCTGCACATACAGGAGAACTAAACAGCAAAAATACATTAAAAAATAATTCAATAGCTTTCTCCACATCAAATCATTGATTGTCTTTCTACACACACACACTTTGGAAACGACTCTTGCAGAGCTTATGGGATTTGAGACTGAGGCAGCCAGGGATCACTGAAGAAGATAACCCCTGATAACTCCTGAGGTGGTGAGCTGTAGGAAGCCAAAGTCTATTTTGTTTCTGTAGACTGCAGACTTGCTCTGTGCTGCAGTATGAAATTACTTGCTTTCAAAGTGGAAGCAAAGCTGCAGAGCAAGAATTAATTGAAGAGAGGGGCTGCTTGTTAGTTTCACCCAGAGCCCTGCACTCAAAGCTTATACTGCTTAGTAGCAATATCTCTATCCCCCTTTCTCTACACAAGATTGTACAGAGATGTAAATAGTCATTCCTGCTTAAGAAGGCCCTGGCTTTGTGCTCTCTTCCAGGCAGGTTCATGTGATCTGCAAACAGGCTGACATCACTGAGTCTGATCCCCACGTGTCCTGCTGGTTGGAACAGGTCTTGGGATGCTCTGACCCAATGTTAGTTTTTCATGAAGCCTAAATGGGTTGGATAAAACATGAATGAAAAAGAAGGTGGCCTCAAGGAAAACTTCCAAAACCACTTACGTAGATGGACTGATTCTGGTGGTATAAATGTTTGAAACCCCTCAAATGTCAGCAACTCCACCATCTAGAGCAATGCCAGCCATCTAGCCTTCAGGGCAGGCACTGGGAGAAGAAGCCAAGTCAGGGCACAGCTGGAGCAACAGCTTTGCTGTACACATGAAAACTGACCAGAATCCCTCCTCCGTCTAATTTTGCCCTTACTGCCTCCTCCTTTAATTCCATTTCCTTTCCTACTCTGTTTCCTATTCCTAAGGAAAAAGCTTGTGCAGCTATGCTCTGTGTTGGACAGTCTCTCTCCTGCTCTTCCTGACAGGTTTAATGAGAACCTGGAAACAGCAAACATTCTATTCAATGCCCCCACCAAGAAAACCCTCTGTGGTATAAGCAGACCTCTCAGCAGATGCCAAAGAATCCACAGGGCAGCAAGAGAAAAGGGTCATGACATGAACGTCCCAACTAGAACACGTTCAATAACCACATCTGCATCTTGGTCACCAGGGAATCCAGCAACTGTACTCTCCAACTGCAAGAAACAGGACTGCCCCTTTAGCTTAGCTGCTAGCTCTCTGTGACAGTAGTATGTTTGTCCCCAGCATGCAAGTGACAACTTCAGCCCTCTCCAGTCCTCCTTGTTTGCCTGATCTGCCGAGTGCTATAGGCTTTCTTTAGCCACATGGTCTTTGTCCTACTCAGAATTTCTCACGGTGCAAAAATCCTCTTTTCCTGAGTCTCTAGGAACAATGGTGATAAACAATTACAATGCTGAAATAGGAAACGTAGTTACATTCTTCCATGACATGAATTTACTGAAATAACCTTCCTAAGAAATCCTAGCCAAGCTATTTTTTTTTTGGTCTTTATAGCCTTCTTGGCTCACATCTCTGAGCCCAAGTCTTCATTTTAAAATGAACTAAATTCAAAATTAACCCGCAGGTCCCAGACGCTCAGTAACACTGTCTTTGATTTGCTTTAAGCCTTGATATTTACTATTAGCTAAACACCACATTCTTTATGGTAAAAAAAAATACCAACACATAATGTAAGCACTTCTTGTTTTAGAAACCAGCTGCTTCTCTGACATTTCTTAACACCAGTACTTACTTCCAGGAGAGAGATCTTTATGTCTTCCTTTTCACTGTTGGGAAAAGCCATCCTGTACCAAGCTAGCATCATGAAACTGTGTATCTTAGTGCTCGGGTCTTATAAGAAAGAAGAAAATAAGAAAAGCTACCAGGCATTAAGTGTGCAGGGTGTTTGCCCGTTTGTTAACTGAATAGTGCACTTTGTCAAATTTGATGCCGAATAGCCATGCCATCACCAAGGGAGAAGCTGAACCTATACACGGGTCCTTAATAAGAAATGTCATTGGCTGCAGAGAGGTCAGGAAGCGCTGCTTGTTACTGTGCAGGCACAGGAGACAAGAATGTGTTGGTGGGGAAATTATTACAAGCAAAAGTGTTTGTGAGGGGGGAAGAAACAGTAACTTATCTGTCTGTAGTCAGCTAAGGTCATGAATCAGCATCATCAAACTGTAGCATCAGTAAATTCTCAAAGAGGTTTTCAAGTGTTTATATTTTCAGGATAGATCTCTTCCCCTACCCTGTAGCTAGAACTTCTTTCTTTGATAGCTTTTTTACCAATTAACAGCCTTCCAGGCAGACATACCCACTTCCTCCCCTGTAGAGAAGGGCTAACTGCTTCTGCCTGGGCCAGTCATTCTGCATCATGCCCAAGCCCACTCTCCTCCATGCCCCACATCAGCTAGGACTCCAAGATCATTGCTTTGAGGTTTCCTCAGCCTGCTTCTGCAAGGGCAGAGTGTGGCATTTTCTGTGGGGTGAAGCTGAGAGTCAGTTGTTGCGTGTCCGGGGACGAAGCATAGGGTAGCAGAGGGAACTCAGCCTGCCTGGATGGTCCCAGGGACCTAAGCCTGGTGCAGTGTCTCCCGGTGGAAGCTGGTCCCTCAAACAGACTATCTGCACGACTACATTTGAGTTACCTGTCCCTGTGTTCACACCTACCCCCTGCAGCCAGGCCAAGAAAATTATGATTTGACAAGCAGGGAAAAAAAATCTAGGTTTCCTACATTTTCATTTTTTAAGATGTCTGGACCTCTTGCTTCCCCTGCCATTGAGGCACTTATGAATTCTCATGGATTCCCAAAGTATAATATTACAGAAGTTTGCTTTACTGTTTCCAGCCTTTCCTAGGTCCTTCCCACTTTACTCAGCCACCTGTTTCCTCAAGTCATGCAGCATTGCTTCTTCTCTGCCATGTTTTTTTGTACTTGACAAGAGAACTAAATCTTTAAGATGGACTGACACTGACATACAGAGACACTATGAGCCTGTAAGTCCTATTTCTAGAGGAAATCAGGCAAGGAATCCTCACATCCAATTGCAGCTTATTTGCACTAGTAAACTGACAACATTTCTCTGTCAGAGCTTTCTTTTCATTTCCAAAACAGCTTCTGGAACATCCATTAAGTGAAATGAGGCTTAAGCACAATCTCTCCCTTACTTTTGCTATTCTCAATGCCTATTTTCTCAAAGTGTAGATGGAGAATGAGGCTTGGGTCACAGCAACACTGAAATTGGCTGAGTTTTATGAAAATATATAAATATTTTCAAAGGTGACCAGAGTTCCTGAAAGCAGAAAAAAAACAAAACCAAAACAAACCACCACAAAAAAACCCAAACCCTTAGGACTATATTGTGTCCATTTTAATGACTTTTGAAAGCTTTCAATGAGCCCAAGAATTACTGTAACTAAGTTAAGAACTGTCAAGAGGATGAGATTTCTATATAGCCCTTAGTAATACTGGTTTTCCATTCCTTGAATGTCTCTACTATTAGGACAGGCATCTGAGTATGCTCTTTTGTTGAACCAGAAGTCTTCCATTATCCACTCAATTTTAAACTACAGCAGACTGAACTGCAAGTTTAATTATCAGCATACCCATAACACCAAAACCACACAGTGTAATAGCTACAACAGGAGGTCAAGATTTTTTTCTGTGTTTTTCCTTCTGTTTTGTACAGATTTTTTGGTTTTTACTTGTAACAGTGATAAAGCTTGGTTTCAAGAAGTTGTCTCATACAACTCTGCAAGGAAGAAATAATTGTGACAAATCACATCTCTTTTTTCAAGCAAAATTCACACAGGAAAGTAGATGAAGAGGGCACCCCTCAGCCACTGAAACCATCCCTTCTCTATCATGTTATATGCTGTCTTTCATAAACCTGTCACACTCTATCTTGTTTTTATTCAGGCTTCTTAGGCTGTTCCAAAAAGATGACTTGCAGTTGCTAGAAAGCTCATAATTTCTGCCCTCAACATATTGGTGATCCCTTGTTCATGTGCCAGCACTGTCTGTCACCCAGCTTAGCTCCTCTCACACCCAGCTGTTTTTCCATCAGCTGGTTTTCCATCCCCCTGCACTGATGACTTTGTAGAGAACACTGTCATTGCACCTCGGCCCCCTTTGGCTGTGCTGCACCTGCTAAGATTATCATTTGTCCTTCTTTCCACTGTCCTTCTTTCTCTAAATCAATTATTCCTCAGCATCCCACACCAAGTAACAGTAAGCCTGTCTTCCTCATTTTGTTGTTTTAACATGACTCTACTGAGAAGACATTTCCTTTCTTTCTGAACCTCACCATCTCCTTTACTGGATGAGGACCATAATCCTCTCCACCTGAAAACAGGTTTCACTACCACTATGCTTCTCCCTCTGAACATTGTGTTACTCCATTTTATCTGGTCCTCTCTCACCTTCCTGAGTATTGAATGCAACAATTAGCTCGTGATTCTACCTGGAGAAAAATGTATCAGAGTTGTCTTGTTTTTTTTAAATAGTTGAAGTATGAGTTAACAATTGAAGCAGTCAAAAACGACATCAAAAAGGGAAAGAAACACAAACACCCTTGACAGTAGAAGTATGGAAATTTAGAGCTGCAAAGAAAGATATCAGGTTGTGAGTATGATGCTTCACGATATACCAGCTATCCAGGTACAGCAGTGCTTTGCTCTCAGCTTCTTGCTGCCTGCAATACTTGAAGAATATTCAAAAGTAAGAAAGGAGAAGTTGTGTCATGGGAGGAAGGGGTTTGGGGGAAGCAGAGCATTGTGGAATACTGACAGTCAAAAAGAACAAAGCCATTTCTATGCGGGAGGCTCCAAAAACATGAAGAAATACTCAATCCTGTCACCAAATCATGGTTCCTAGGAAGCAGCTCTTCCTTCTATGTGGAAGAATACAGTATTTCTGCAAAGACTGTACGCTGCCTAGGAATGTTAAAAAAAAAAAAAAAAAGGCAAACAAGAAAAAACCCACATAAAATGGCCAAACAGTGCCATCTGGGGACTACTGCTGTAAGAACAGGATGAGATACAGTTAACCAAGGACCTGCATTTCCCACTCAGAATGAGCAGAACTTCATTGTGTGCAAAGTTTTGATTATTTGCATGGGGCCAGTCTCAGAGTTAGGCACTGACTGTCACACACTGCTGTGTTAACAGCCAGGACTGCTCCAGGAAAGGAATACGAACACACCTCTAAATACAATAGACAAAGTCAAGCAGCAGCTTTGTTGTATTTTCTCAATACAAGCAATTTTTTTCATTTGAAGTTTGTAAGGAACAGGAGACTTCATGGAGATCAAGGAAAGGATGATATGATATAGCACCAAGGGAGAAATGCTTTCAGACCTTCCTGATTTATTATGCTGCAAAACAGGAGTTTATTTTACAAAGCCTCCAGAGCACAGTGTTCCCCCATTTAAACCAAATATTTTCAAATGGGTCCCTGAGATTTTGCAGTGAAATGGCAGCAGCTGACACAGACCTTTTTTGATAAAAGCAAGATTCTGCTAGAAATTCTGCACTGCTGGGAATCGCTGCAAAGAAGGTGGTCCACTTCTTGGACAAGGCACAGGTCTTTACATAGGTGTCTCACCCTGTATAGAGATGGCACACAGTAAGCACTACCATGTAGCTGTTTATACAAGCAGTGGGAATATGCTTGTTTTCCAGGCTAGCACAGCTGATATGAATGGGAGCGGAGATCTCTTGGAAAGATAGTTGTGTTGTTTCAGAACTGGCATGGGGCAAAGGAGAGTGCAGGACTAAAGCAGCTGGTAGTGCCTTCAGTCAGCCAGAGATCCAGACTGGGCCCTTGCAGGAACACAAGCTTGGTGGCTGCCCAGAGAACATAGGTAAGGTTTGCAGGCTTTTCAGCAGAATGTAAAAACCCCCGAGATGGACCAGATCTGCTGAGCTGGGTGTTGTGCAAACACAACACTGAGTGGGTGCTTTTATTCCAAAGCTGTATATACAAAAACAAGTAGGAAAGTGACAAAGGCAATAATATTTTGCATTTCTTTCCGAGGCCTTAGATTTCTTTGAAGGATTATGAGTATTACGTTTGTTAAGATTTTCATCTTAAACTGGGTTAATGAAAAAATGAGGAACCAGAGTGCGTGGTCTTCAGCAAGAAGCTATAGAAGTAATGGAGACTTCGTTTTTACTGTCTTGTAGCTCAAACTAACAACAAGATTGAGCATCAGATGAGTTCTTGTAAACTAAGCAACAAAACTAAGAAGTCTATGCAATGTGTGGCTACCCATCTGTGGTATTTTAATATCTTCAAGCTTTCAAAGTGTTCAGTACAAGTATTCCCTTCTGTTATATTTATAGTATTTATATCACATGATATTATTCTGTTTAATATTTAGAGTGCATTAATTTCAATTCACCTGCTGCAATACACAGCTCATTTTCAATACATTACTTCTAATTTCAGTTCCTTTGCAAAGTCTCCATTCTCTTGAGCTAACCACTGGAACTCAGTTCTTATCCAGAGACCAGGGGCTGGGTTAGCTGCTCAAACAACAGCAGATGCTCTGTGTCCTCATGAACCTGCCTGACATTTAGGGTCACCACAGAACTGATGCTATGCCTGCTGAGTCTGGAGGGGAAACAGTAGGCATCAACCTCCTTCCCTCTTACCCATGCAAGGAAAGCAGAACAAGTCACCCAATAATTATGGCTGGAGTGAACTGCACTTCTCCACCTTCCCACTCAGTCTGAAGAAACAAACATAAGCAGTGTTTTGGCCCTCTCTCTGTTGTGGCCGCACTGGCCATGGAGCAGCCCTTAAGGTATCATGAGCCTTACTGGGCGCAGCTTCTTGTCCAAACAGGCACTAGATAACCTAGTCTTGAGGAAACTCATCATCAAGGAAACTGAAATAAAAGCATAATAAATGAACTCCCTCCAGCTCTCAGCACTTTTCAGGTAGGGCAGGCAGTTCCTGGCAGGCACGTGTCCTCTCAGCACCCAGTAATTCTCCTCAGCTGCAGCCAGAGCCTCTCTAGGTCCTTGGGGAAGTTTCTCTCAGCATCCTCTCTAAAGCACCACTGTGGGTCTGTTCTTAAGCTCTCTTGCACACTGTTGTTCTCCCTTGCACCCAGATGCCTGGACAGTTTGCCCCCCCACCCCAGAACATTTGGCTGTTGTCACATACAGGTGCTGCATCCTCTGTTTTCACAAAACATTGTTCTTTGAAAGCTGTACACCAACTGGCAAAGGATGCCTTTTGCTGATAGAGCTGCTTTCCTTGCTGGAGTTGCAAAGCCCATGCAATGCAGGTATACCAGGGGAACTAGATTAACAAGAATGTGTTAGGTGGGGCCCAGTATAGAGTGTTAAAAAAGTCACCAGCTCTTACTCAGTTCTTCAGATACAAAAGAAATATGTACTCACTTCCCTTAGGAATTAAACCATTGACCTTGCTGTATGCCAGAGAGCCTAGAAGTAGTGCAGAGGAAGAAAAATTATCATCTCATGAAAAACTAAAATTATTTTGGAAATTAAGAACTGCTAAAGAATTTTTGTTTCTGCTTCCAAAAAAAATAAAACCTGTGCTTATACCCAGTGAGGCAACCAGGTTCCTCCACCAACAGTAGTCAAACGTATTTCCTTTGGAAGAAACTAGCTGTACATCCCTGCCCATCTGTCAGCTGCCAAGAAGCAGAGCACAGCGTTTCCAGTACAGGAAAAGCTGCTTCCCAGACTTTCTGTGAACAACTCCCAGTCCAAGCTGCAGCCCCGCTGAACTGACAGGCAGGGGGTTGTTTGTGATGGGGAGCTGCTGCGTCACACTCAAAGGGGCAGAGCTAAGGCTGAAAAAACATTCACCTGTGCCTGGTTTAGCAGCTGACTCCTGATTTGAAGGGAGTTTTCTGAAATACTTACAGGACCCCTCAAAAGAGTCTCTCCAAGTGAGAGCTGCTGAATGCCAAGGTTCAAAATTTTCCCTGAACCCCTTGGTCAGAAAGAAACTCTGTGTCCAAATTAATTGTCAAGCAGTTCCTCTGTTTTTGAAAGTTATTTTGTTTTATCAGAATTCAGTGACTCTTGCAGTATCTCTTATGCTACCATAAGAGACCAACATAAGACCAAACACCAATATGAACCTGACATACAGGAATAGCTTTTGCAATCCTAGGACAGTCTCTGTGAGTCTGCTGAGGAACTGATGTGCCTCACAGCACAGTTTGTCTATCTCATCTGCTGGATGCCCTGTATCTCCAAGGAAAAAAAAAAAAATCATCATCAACAACAAAACCCACCAAAAAGAACCCAAAACAAACCAAACCAAACAAACAAAAAAAAACACAACCAAAACCAAAGAAATGTGATGTGGTCACAAGGGAAAAATTGTCCAGATCATGAGTACAGTTCCATTTGTGCTGCCAAAGCTGAGGGAACGACATTCCCAGATCCCAGGGAGCACTCTCCATTTGGTAGTTGTGGTTCCCACACTTTTGTGCATTGTAACAGAGGTGCTTAAGGAATCACTGGTGATTACCCTGGAGGTCAGTTTCTTAAATGAATACCCAGCACTCCTGAGATCCTGTGCTACTGATGGCTGTAGGTAACCAGCTGCCATAGCATATTTCAAGGCAGGTTTGTGTTTTTCTGCAGCTATACTGCCTGAGGATGCACAGGGAACATTTGCATCTCTCTCCCTCCCTCCCTCCCAACTGCTGTTTGCTGATCAGCTCTCTGCTGCAGGGGTACCCTTGATGGGAGAGTGTCATGTAGGGTGCTGCCTTCCTACAGCAACATCAGGCCAGGAACTCCTGTAATTTTTGGTTTTGTGCAACTAACTCCTACCCAGAAACCTAATGAAATGAGGGAGGGATAGGGCACTTCATTCCCATAGCAGATTTTGTAAGCTACTAGGTAACAGGTGTGAGGGGGTGGTGAGGAGTTACTAGCTTCATAAGACTTTTTTTTTTTTTTTTAACAGCTCTTTGGTTTGTAGTAGTGCTTGGAACAACTGAACATGAGTATTAGCTCTGCTCCTTGGGGCTCTGAGTGATTAATCCGCATTCAGGGATCCACAGCAGAGCTAAAGACTAGTCTAACAGCTTTAAGCTTTTCCTATATGATGAACAGGAACTACATTTCAGGGACTACTACGCTGTCTGTACAGCTATAGACCATTTGGGCCCTGCAAACAGCCCCCCCCAGAAAGGATCAGAACATCAACTGACAGCAGTGCTTAACAGGAGCTAGGAAGAAAGCTGTCATGTTTAAGAGGAGCAAGCCTCTGCAGGGATATTTGTCGGCTTGTGCTGTCCAGCTCTCCTCTGCTCTCATTTGAAGTGCCCTTTCCCAAGAAGAACCTGGCTGTGTTTGATGGATGCAGGAGTTTCCCACACCTCAAGAACCACCTCGGATGGTGCATTTGTGCCTGCTCCCCTCCCATTCTGCAAAGCACTTTAGGCATGTGGTGAGAAACGTGTTGCCCTGCGTTAGCCAAAGGAAACAGTCTCCTGTTTGGCTGGAAAGCAAATTTGAATCCCTTGGTCAAATGCTCTCATCAAGCAGGGAGGAGAAAGAAGCAGTGAGTTTCCCTGGAGGTTTTTGCTACACCAGCCAGGGGAAAAGTCCTCTAGCAGGAACCAGTTCCCAGCAGTAGAGGAGCAGGATCACACGCACGTGAGAGAGAAAGGCCGCTCTGCAATGGTAATTAGTGTAGTACTAACAAACAACCCTGTGCCTTCCTCCCCAACTAAGCTGGATTGAGATGCAGCTCATGGAGGAAGGATATACAGCTCCCAGTGAAGCTCTCAGAAGAGACAGAGACCCCACCACATCCAGTTCCTTCTTGGGCTGTGGTGGGGCTTGAAGAGCCACAGCTTCAATCCAGAGGCTGTCAGTGAAGCACTTTGGAGTCTGCACCAGGTGGGAGAGGCACCTTTTCCTAACTCTGAGAGCATTTGAAAGAGGAGAACTGACCCCAGATCAGGGAGGTTTTCCTCAGAAGCCTTTCTCAGTGCTGAAGTAGTTTACTTCACTTTCCCAGCAACATACCTGCAGGCTGCCCCAGCGAATCTCCCCCTAGGCAGTTTTCAAGGTGGGCGGAAGCCATTGCCCACCCGCAGTGTGAGGCCAGTACCCGAGACTCACACAAGTAGGGCAATACCTCAGCTCCATCCCAGCTCTGGGGTAACACATTTTTCCAAGGAGGGGAAGATCCAGCTGAAGCCTACCTGGGATGGTCCCACCTCCATTCAACCAGGAAGACATGTGAGGGTGGATACGCCGTGCCCAGTCTCCACAAGAGTGTCACAAGATGAACTGGGGACATCAGGATACTAGAGCAGCTTCAATTAGAAGTCAGTCACAAGGCAGCTGAGTTGTGTCTGTTTCTCACAAGACCCACCCTCCTGTCTTTCCTGCCCTCCCTGCAAGGCAATGGCAGGGAGGACTTGAGTATCTGCTCTCTGCATCTCCTCTCTCCCTGCTGTGATGAAGAGGAGTGGAGATGGCGTACTGATAACCCATGGACAGTGCTGGGACATGGCCTTGCAGGGGACTCTGCCAGGTCTTCAGGACAGAGTGTGGTGGAGGAAGAAGATGGAAATTTGCAGGCCACCATGAGGGTTGTCTGGGTTTCTCACGCCTATCAGAGGTGTGAAAAGTGGCTGAACTTCACAGGGAGGGGAACTCTGGGGACCTTCAGGGGAATGACCCTTGCAAGGCCAGCAGTGACACAGGAACTGCATCAATAATAGCATAGAGGACAGAGACTGTGGATAACCGTATCAGAAATAGCAAACTTCAGTATGGATGTAGCAAAACTGGAGGCAATAAAGAAGCAGTAATTTGGAAGGAATTGTTTCTCTGGGAGGGGATTGAGCTGAGAAGGGGAAGGACAAGGGCAGCAAAGAGGATCAAGTAACAGGATATCAAGGTATGCAGTCAGGGCTGTCCAAAGACAACTGCCACACAGCCCTGCACCTGACTACCACACCCAGGGTGGAAAAAACCCCTGAACCGTCTTTCTGATCATACCACATGTGACTGACTGCAGCTGGGAGGGTGAGGAGGAGAGCAGGGAGCACTGACTGGCTAGCAAGGCAGCACCCAGGGCAGACAGACCAAGCATCCCCCATGCCCAGAAGGATTCCAGACCTAATGGCCTCGATATCTTCCTAACACCTACCAGACTACTAATATAGACTTAAATCTCCAGTTTTCCTTGTGGACACATTTGCATATGAGTCCATGCATGCTTCGCACTGCCCTGTGCACACACAACCCCTTGGCAGCTTTAAATGCATGTGCAGGGAAGCAGGGAGACCTTTTCAGTGTGAGATGCCCCTTCAAAGATCTGTGGTTACATTGATCATATCAAACGTTGCAATGATACAAAAACATTCCTCCCAGGTGCAACTTCAAACTAAAACTCTAAAAATGGATTAGAATAAAAATGGTTCTGTTACCAAACTCATCAGGAAAGGTGAAACAGAGAGAAAAGGCCTGCTTGCATTAACCAGGAACAGAAATATCACGTGACCAAAAGAAAACCTGGAGTCAAAGACAGCTGATGAGAGAGGGGACTGATTATAAAGTCTTTCTTGGATCAAAATGCAAACTGAAGTGTGAGCAGCAGTAAGCACCTCTTTAAGTCAGCCTTCAAATGTTCCTATTTTCATACACAGTCAGCTTCACTAGAGCAGTAAGAGCTGCCTGAAGTCCCCTTAGTGTAATCACTCCTTGTGGAAATTGCTTGCATCTTTGTTACAATTTCTCCCACATTTTGTTCTGAATAGGTGATCATTTCAGTCAGGGAGTGGGAGGAAACATCTGGGCCCATCTGGCTCAATTAAAGTGCCTTGTTCCAAAAGCATAACCCATCATTTTCTGTTCATCTTGTTGTATTTTCACTTTTGTCTGAGATTAGGACACACTTGGAAACGCTAATTATTTCATGAACCGTCTAACATCAGACTTAATACATCCTTTGTTGTTGTTATGCAGAGCCCTTACTTTCAATTCTTTTGTCCACCAATACCAACATAACGCTGTTTGCCTTATCTCATTTCACAGCCACAAAAGCCCTCCCAGCAGCAAAACCGGCGATGCCTGTGGCAATGTGCCCTGCATACCCAACGTGCCTGTTCCCTAGCCTCTGCATGCTTCGGCACACAGAGAGTGATCCAGGAGGAGGCAAATTGCACCATGTGGATGACAGGAAGGAGATGCTGTCAGCAGGCTCCCACCACCCAGACCCCCTGACTGATGGGATGCGTCACCCCATGGCTCTGCATCATTTGCAACTCAACAAGCCCTACACTCAGGTGTGCAGCGGGACTACAAAGTATGTACGTAAAACTCGTCCTGGGGCCAAAGCACGATCCGTGCTCGGCGCAGACCTTACAAACTCTGGCCCAGCTGCCAGGCTGCTCCTCAGACAGGGGTTGGGAAGCTTTAAAAGGTGCTGTGCCCCATGTCTTAGAGCAATTGTCAAACACAGGGGAGTGGGAGGGGAGCCTGTGGGAAGCACCCGCCCCTCCACAGCACCGAGGAAGGACCAGGCTGAACAGCGGAGCCTCTTGAGCTGTTGTATTAGGCAGAGATGTGTCTGTTGCAGAGCATGTTAGGAGACTTCAGAAGTGCAACTTTGGACCTTAAGGAGACCATTGTGTCCCACCCTTTGAAGCTGCTGTGACAGGAGGAGGGGCAGAGATCACCTCCTTCTCCAAGACATTTGGAACAGGATTTACAGGACACAGCAAGCATCTGTTTCCTCTGGTCTCCTGCCCAAGCATGAGGTGTGGTTAAGAGGAAGCAGCAGGAGCGGGAAAGCATGTGTCTCCAGGGGCTGGCTGAGAGTACCCAATTCCTCTTACTCAGTCTGTTGCCCCATGGCACAAAAGAGTACAGTGCCATAACATGAGCCACTGGAGAAGGGCAGATCCCTTCTTTGATGCTGAAATATTAAACCCGTGTTTGCATCATTGTCTGTTCCAATGCTTCAGGTTCACACCATCACAGACAATGTACCAGGGAGCTTTCCAGAAACTCTGAGGTCTGACCTGCCCTGGAGCTACAAAAGCAAACGGACCAAGACACTGCTCCAGAACCCCAGAGCACACAAGGCAGGTAGATCTAGGACAGGGTCTTTGAGGAAGCAGCATGCAGATTCCAAGGTGTTATATACCATGTTTCCAAAATGTCTGCCCTGAAATCAGAGGTCGAAGACCACAGCAAGTACTCAGCCTCCTAGAGCTACCCTGCTCCCTGCAAGGCCTAGAGGAAGCTCCTGCAAACAGTCCTCCCTGCGGCGATGCTGAGCCAGTAGTTCCCTTGTCAGATTTTGATGTTAGGTCAGCTGTGGCAGAAGTAGAATCAGTTCTACCTAGCAAGGTGTTTCTGCCAGCCAGCCAGCACACTACAACCTCAAGTCTGTGCAGCTGCAAGCAGCTCATGCGAACCCCATGGTTCAGCAGCAACTCCCACCACACGGGATGCACCTAATCCTGACAACTGTGCAAACCATGATACTGGAAGTAGAGAGGAGGGAAACAGCTCATGCCATCCCATCCTCCACATCCCTAGGGCTGAAAGGTCCACATGGGCATAGTTGAAAGCAGAAAAGATGTTAAGTGTTATTTGCTAGAGATCAATTACAGACCAGTGTAAACAGCTGATCTCCTACTGAATTCACTTCTTTATTATGCAGTTTATTAGAGGGTTATTCAGACAGCTCAGCTGGATCTTACTAGCACGTCAATATTTATTCTGCCCTTTAGCAAAAAGCAGAGCTGCCAGGCATAAGTTTCTTGCTAAACTCTCCTGCTGGAGACAGCACATTGCTAATGCCATGGAAACACTCTCTCCTCCACAAAGGCTTATGGCCTCTCACACCTGGTCCCGGCTCAGAGGCACAGCCCAGGCAGCGCAGCACCCACACGTCATCAAGCAGGCACAGCTGCCCAAGCCAGATACCCAACTACACAGGCTGGTCTTTGCTGTGGAAACCTGAGTTGTAGCTAAAAAGCTAAGGGGAGGTGTGACTGCAATTGTACTTAACGCCAACTGAACCACTGCAACTTTCCAAAAATGCCATAGCAAGAGGAATAGAAAGCTCACTACTATTTCAGATTACTCCAACATTGGATCTCCAGAGAGGTTGATAAGTAGATATGTGAAAGCCACATATCTGAAAACAGGGCTCTGCTTCAGCACACACTTGCCAATCACATCAGGCTGTTATCTTGCTCCTGCTCATTTCTCCAAAGCTGAATGGCTTCAGTATCAGTAACTGGACATGTAAAACAAGGGCAAACATTAGCTCAGACAGTCGAGCATCTGAATATAGGAAAAACACAGGCCTGTAGGGCCCATACTAAAGGTATCAAACTTGAGATTTTTTAGAAGCTATCTAAATAATTGGAAGTATTGACCTCCCATTGCAAAGTCCATGGTATTGTAGGTTGGTTGAAGGATTCTATTCCACCTAACTCTTGGAAATTCCTTACAGGGGAAGGTGAGTATTTGCTTCCCACAAACATATCACTGGCACACAAAACTTTCTGAAATTTCAGGTCTTAAGAAGCCCGAGACTTGCCTTTTCACACCTAGAAATTGTAGCCTTGTACTTCAGCCATAGCTTTAGAACATTAATTCCAACATATAGGAATTACATATACCTCAAGTCAGGCCTTGAACATGTCTTTGCTTGATTTCAGCCATCTCTGCAAAACTGGTCAAGATGCATCATCTGCACCTGCAACTTACCATAGGATTAGACACATATTGTCTAGTTTGTCGCTATTGCCCAACTCCTTTACCATAAATTTTGTTTAGCTTGTGCAGTTGTGTGGTTCTCCCTTCCTAAGAAATCATGTCATATATATAGAAACAGCCACCTTGAGCAATCATGGTATAATTAACCCTGTGGACCCACAGGACAGAAGAAAGCATAGCCTATTAGCAAGCATGGGGCTGAAACATGCAAAGACCATCCCAAGTGTATCTAAGAACAAGAAGGAAGGAATTGCCCACTAGAGCATTTCTACACAGGATGCCAATGAGAAATGCACAGGAAAGGCTAAGGCAAGATGTTGATGAAGTAAGTAGTGCTGTAGGTAAAGCATTGTACTTTTTAGGGTAAACGTTTTATTCTTTTCCTCTTTTTGTGCTGGAGGAGCCAGGTAAGAAGCAAAGCAGTGCTGACAGATGAAGCCAGGACACACCCAGGCTCTTGGACTCTGAGCAAACATGTCTCTTTGGGTTCACATGGGGACTGGTGGCAACACTGCTCCGTGTAGACACCCTTCATAGTGCTTTCCTCCCAGCCACGTGCACCTTCCCCAAGCTCTCTCATAGAGGAAATTTTCATTCATAAGACTCAAGCTGTTTCCAAGAGAAGGGTAGAAGAAAAATGCTTGATTTTGCTCCCTTTGAACTCTAGCAACTGGGAGAAAGAGCAGGGTTGGGTCTGGCAGGAGGACACAGGTGAGAGCAGCAGGTGCATCGTGCCTTCTGCACATTGTCCAGTGGGGATGCAGAGGTCCGCCAGTGTTCTGTAGACCTGGAGCTTAATTTCACATTTTTGGTCTTTTTGGTCTAAGTGCATGGTCTTTTACCATCTCCTTCCTTGTATGCTTCTGCACAAACAACGAATACTTGTGCTAGGAAAACTGCCTTTGGGAAAGGCATTTGCTTTTCAGATTGTCAATGGAAAAGAGTAAGTATTAAATGCCATCATGGATCAAAGCAATAGATCTTCCAGCCTATGCTAATCTTCCAGCAGATGCTGATCTTCCAGCATCTGGAGTAATCTTCTAATACTATTTGCATAGCGCTAAAATTAAAGAACTGCATTTATCATTTCTCAGTGGAAGCAGACCCATTATACTTGACAGCAACAGAATTAGAAGTTGTAGCTCATCTAATTTTATTTACCGTACACAAGATGCTTGATCATATTAAAGATGCAGTTTCCAAACACTCCTTCATGTAAAACTCAAATTTCACTTTTATACCTACCTGCATGAAGGTATATAAGTACAGATCAAATTTTCTTTGAAGCTGCTGGCATCTTTCTTCAGACAGGAAACTTCCCAGGACAGAACTTAATTCAGAATGACAGAACAGTCAGCAAAGCCTCATTTACTAGGGCTCCCAGCAAGTACCAGGTCACTGCCAGGAAGCTTTGACTGCTTAGACTGTTCTTCCTCCTCCCATTGCAGGGAGCTGTGTCTGAGCATATGCACTCTAAATACTTGCACATCTGTATTGAGGTCACATCTACTCACCCCAGCCTGGGCATGTGCAACGCACAGCCCTGTGGTCTACCTGCTTACTCCTTAGCTCTTTGCTTTCCTATCCTGTTCTCAGTCATGTGTCCACCACCCTCCTCCCCCAGTTCAGAGCCTCCTGTGGTGCATGTCCTCTTTCTCCCTAAGAAAGTGGCAGCAAGGAAGATTATGTGCTCCTGCTTCAAGCAGTGGACCACCTACTGTCATGGGGTAGCAGTTAAAAAGCAAGGAGGCAGAACCTGTGAGCTCCTGGAGGGGGAAAGCAGCAGCAGTGCCCCAGCTTGAAACAGGAGCAGTTACACAGCAGGTTCCCCAGCGGAACTTGTGAAGATGAGCCTCTGCTGTTCTTCCAGCCCCAGCCCCACAGACATCTGTGAGCGCTGACTCAGGCATCATCAGCTCTCTGAACTCAGGCATCCAAAAGCAGCCCCTTTTCTGCAGCATTCGCATGCAAAATACACAAACACATACAAAATTATTACTGTGGCACTGGTTTGGCTAAAAAAAAAAAAAAACAAACTGTGGTGCAAGTGTGAAATGGCTATGAACATGTCCTTCTGCCACCAGATGGCAATCAAACATAATTACTTCTGGTAAATAATTCCACTTGAAGTCAGGTGCATTTGATTCAAAGCAGCAATGCAGCTGCCACCCACCCTGAGAGGTGCATGGCAGAGAGTTGGTGCTCCTTGCCACCCAGCTTCTGTCCCCTCCCCGCAGGGATTGTAGCTGACTCTTCCCCTGGCAGAGCTATGCAGTCTGCAATTAGAAGGGCTGGCTCAGGGCAGCCACCTCCCTGTCACCTCCCCTCCTCCTTTCCTGGCAAGGTGGAGAGCATTATCACCTACTGTGCAGCCCACAAAAGCAACCACTGGCCAAGAAGAGCTGTCTGCATTAGGAAAACCAGAGCACAGAACAGAGACCTTTCTGCCTCTCCTGTTTGGCTGAATTCCTGGGAAGATGCTACAGTCCTAGTTTTGGGCCTCTCACTATAAGAAAGACATGGCAGTTCTAGACCATGTCCAGAGAAGGGCAACGAAGCTGGTGAAGGGTCTAGAGCACAAGGCTTACGAGGAACAGCTGAAGGAGCTGGAGTTGTTTAGGCTAGAGAAAAGGAGGCTGAGGGGAGACCTTATCACACTCTACAATTAACTTAAAGGAGGGTGTAGAGAGGGTGTACTCTCCTCCGAAGTAACAGGCAATAGGACAAGACGAAATGGCCTCAAGTTGCACCACAGGAGGTTTAGGATGGATATTAGGAAACATTTCTTCACAAAAAAGGTTATCAAAAATTGGAACAGGCTGTCCAGGCAAGTGGTTCAGTCACCATCCCCGGAGGTATTTAAAAGATGGGTAGACATAGTGCTTAACAATATAGTTTAATGATGTTTCTTTGTCAGTGTTAGGTTGAAGGTTGGACTGGATGATCTGAAAGGTCCCTTCCAACCTAGATAATTCTGTGATTCTACTTTCTACTTAAGTTGTTCCACAACCACGGTATTTCCCTTTCCAAAGCCTGCAAGGTTTAGGCTGGTACTCAAACTTCACAGCAATGTACCTCAGTTTGTTTCATACAGGAGAAATAAACAGATTTTGCAGCTACAATTATAAACCTTTGAAGAGGCCTGTCACTTAAATTAGCCTCCCGAGCAAGTTGGATGAGCTGCACCTTCAGATTTCATCTTGCACATGAGAAGTCTGCTGAATGCACTGCATGCTGTTTGGCCAGGAGGCAGACACCGACAACCCCACCTCCTCAGGGCACAACTTGCAGAGTGCTGTTACTGCTGTTGTCGTGCTCACCAAAACCCTGCATAGGGAAGCAAGCACTGAAGCCGACCATTTGGTAATACCTAAGCGAGGCCTCACTAAACATGAAGCCCACAAACACCCACAGAAAGATTAACCACTTTATTTTTGCATCTGCCAGCACCATTACACACCAGAGAACTTCACATTTTGTGTCTTCCCAGACCTCCGATTTGGAGTGGAAGTCACCCCAGGAAAACAGCCAGTGCTGTTTTATAGATTACAGGTGATGAAGAGTCCCTTACAGCTTGTACTTATAAGGGATCCTTGCAATTCAAGTCTTCACCTACCTACACACTGCATGTTCCCTTCTTCGGTGCTTTTTGCTCAGTTCTGCCATAAAGGGTAAAAATCTGCAGAAGTCCTCATCTCACCCTCACAACAGAGCTGGTGCTGAGGCAGAGCCAGTTGTATCATCTTCAGCCCTCCAGCATCTGGATCAGGTCCACACTGAAGATTTTGAAGGCTTTGGCTCAGATTGCTACAGGCTGCTCTGCCCGCCACAGTACACACCGTGTTCTGCACAGTGTTGCTGCTGCCTTTGTTTTTGATCCCCCATTTGCTCTTGCTGTTTTGTTTGCTCTGCTTGATACCAAATTTCACACCATGCCATTTCTTTGTAACACATTCTACTTACCTGGTACAATTACTGAAACCTGCCAGCTTGACACTGCAGGATTTCCACCTGCTGTGGATTGTACTCCCAACTCAGTCTCCCTACATACTTGTCAGAGTAGCCAGAGGCTTTGTAAACGGCAAAGTAAAATGCAACTGATTAGCACTGTCCTTCCTTGCTGCAGCAGTAAAGGACTGGAAGTAGATATCAATACATTTTTCAGCCGCTTTGCATGGTAAGAGTAAACAAACAGCAAAAGTAGCAGCATGTTACTTTTGATGCAGGGCGAATGACTATTTGATGAGAAAATGGTAGAAGACCTGTCTTGAGTTCTTATAAATGCATCAGACTAATAAAGTAGTAAACAGAATATGAAAAATATTTCTAGTGTTCAATGGCCTTTCCCTAGCAGAACTTTGCTTGCTTCTCAGCTTGCTAATGCTTCTATTTTCTGGCATATGCTTATCCCACCCATCCTCCTTTGGTCATGCTCATCCATTGTCCCATATCCTCCATTTTCCACCCTTCCCCCTGGGAATGCCCCACAGTAATCCTATGCTTCTATCCTTTTATTATTTTAAATAAACTTTCTCAATGTCACCAACTGGCTTGGTCTCAAGTATAAGAGACCCTGTTTTCCTGTTCTTACTTGAGAGCATGGAGTCAAAACATGCTCCTGGCCCCCTTGTTATTACTGTCCCAGCAGCAACTCTCCCATCTCCAGTATTCCCTCATAGATTCCCCAGGTCTCCAGTACTTCACCACTGAATGTCCCACTCCTCCACCCTCCCAACAGGCTGCTCGTTCCTCCCTTCTGCCTCAGTCTTGTCCACTTGTTCTTCATCTCCTTGCTAAAGAAACAAAGGTGCAAAATAATTTTGTTTGTTTTAATTGATCACTGGTTAAGTCAAGTCGTAATACATTTCAAAGCAAAATACTCTGTTCAAGGACATTGTGCCAAACATTAAATCTATTTTTAAACAAGGCTTAATTTGACTGTATTACCTTTATATACATACACGTATAATTTCCATTTCATTAGTAGCAAAATTACTCAGTACATTGACTTTCCTAAATGATGGCAAAAAGTAGGACTTTAACATCAACGTTATGTCCTTCCACACACCCCAGACCAGAAAAATCACAGGTATAGAAAGTACAGTCACAACTACAGGCAAATGTAATAAGGACATCACAGCAATCTAAGTCCTTATCAGAGATGACAATCGCTTCCAGAAGTATAAATTGCAAAAATACAGTACATTCCAGTAAAGAGTTTTGGGAGTTCTCACAATGCCTCTTAATCCTCTTTTGGTAATAAAAAAAAAACTTCCATGACAACATGTATCCTTTATAAAAATTAGTGCTTTTGTATTTTTGGAGCATATGTTGGAAGCTTAATGCAGTCTAAACTGCAGTCTACAAGAAGCTCACCCAAACAGAGAGCAAGCAAGCACTGCAAGATTCATCAAGATGAGAACCACAGCTCAACTGAGTCACCCTTTGCTCCCAGCCACTGGGCAGCCAGTAGCTAGAGCTACTCTGCACCAGGGACAGACCCAAGGGGGAGGAAATGATACATTCCTTCCACAGCTTTTGCAGGTCAGTCGCCTGCAAGTTCTTGTCAAGAAAATGTCAACTGACTCATAAAGCACAGGTAACTGCACAGGACTAATTTGAACTTATTTACAAAGCATTTGTTACACTGCAATTGTTAGGCAATTAAGAACACAGCTAAGGAGGAATAAAGTTTCCACATTTATGCTACCCTGAAGTATTCCTGCGATTAGCAGAGAATGCAGTGGCCAGTGACTATGCAAACCTACTGCTGCTGGCAAAACTGCAGTCTGCCTTGGGAGGTGGAAGGGTGCACACAACCCAGCAGTCCCAAAGGCAGTCGATACCTCAGTTATGCTCATCTCTGTTTTGGTTTGTGCTTCTCCATTCTGTACTCGCTGAAGGAAGTTACCATTGACCAGCAAAATACCTGAACTTTACCCAAGTGACAATGCAGAGGAACTTTTCCTCCCAGCCTCGATGTCTAGGATTCACTACCCGCTAACAATATTGAGCATAACCCCATGACTTAATATGAATGAAAGTGCTTAACTGCTTATTTTCTTTCTCTTCCCTGCTGTTAAGTTCAAGGAAATTTAACAGCACTAGGAAACACCAAGCAGGCATGCCTAAAGTTAGAGACACCAACTGATTTTCTCCCGTATAGTGAAAACAGATCCTGCTTCTCCATTTGGCAGGTTCTAGTCTCACGCACTCTTAACACCAGTTCTTCACGCATCACTATTTTAAAAGTTAAATTGCCTGACTCTTCAGATCTAACAGCAATGTAACATAAGCAACTAGTGGAAACATGCCCTATCATTTCATAAGACCTGCTTTATAGTAACTTCTATAAAAAAAAGCCACGCACTTCGCACTGCCACTTGTCTGGAGCCAGTCAGTAACACTTCTAATAGGGCTGGAAAAGCAGGATACACACCATTTTTCTTCTACTAGTCTAGACCTGCTTTTAGCAGAGGAGGAGTAGTACGAATAGGTCAACGAAGAGAGAATTTGAAAGCAACATTTGCAGATGTAGGTTTGAGTCTGGGTGTTTTTCTATACTCTTCCCTTAATCTATGTTCCATTGTTTTTCTTTGCTTTCCCAATAATGTCAAGCTACTCACTTTTAAGAGCTGGATCCTGGTAGGCTGCAAAGAAGGTGTGGTATTAGTTGTCATTAACAGACAAAGGAACTACAAACACGGGGCAAAAGGCACCATGATTTGCACAATAGAACTACAAGTGTCACATGTGAAGTCTGGTAGACATAACATCAACCTACTGGCAACAGTGACCTCAACCACAAGCTTTAGAGTCAGAAGAAGCAAGTATTAAGTCTAGCTTTCAGCATTATTTCACTCCAACATTCCAAAATTTAACTATGCAATGAATAATAAGCAAGAATGACAAAAATATATTTTAAGCCCAGAGAGAATTTACAATATCTAATCAAGTCTCAGTTTAATCAGTGTGGCCTATTCTAAAAGATTTTCAGCTTGTGTACATTAAGAATACAGATACAGTGGAATGTGCATCTAGCAGTTTGAGTGCAGTCTATCCCATA
>VXAK01008120.1:0-24819 GCA_013399435.1 Arenaria interpres
TCAGAACCCAAATCTGTGATATATGTGAGACTCTCCACTATTGGAGAACCCCCCCAGTGAACCAAGTCCAGCTGTTTTTCATCCCTTTTGCACCACTCATGAAAAACAAAGAAAGCATAAAATTTGGAAATCTGATTTTGCATGTCAAATTTTGTCCAGTTGCTGCTACCAATCTTGGCTTCCGTGGTAAGTTGTGCCAGTGAATTCCATCAGTTGCACGTTATGAAACTATATGTTTTATTTTATCACTTCTCCTGCTGTTGCTGTTCTTTCTATATTTGGGACTAGATCCACTTCCTCAGGTTGTTGGTGAATGTTACATTAAACTACTGTGCTATCCCTCCCCTCTTCTTTTACTGTGTACTTTTCTGTTGTGACTTTTGGTCTTTTACTTCAGGTCTTAGTTTGCTATAAGGTCTTGGCAAGTGTTTCACAGGATGTAGCTGGAAGGTGGCATGTAGTGTGTATGTCCTGTCAATACCTATAAATTTGTTGTCCTGGTGCTTAAGGAAAATAAGGGACATATAAAGTGTTACCTCCATTCTGTCAGTACTATTTCTGAACTAAGGAACAAGAAGCGAGCTTTTAGGTCAGCTAACACAGCTAAATTTCCTTCTTCCATTAAAATGCAAACACATAATCCTTTTGATTATTGGGAATCAGTACCAAAGACCATCAGGTACTAACATCTCTTGATCACAACTGATCCAGGGTGGATTCAGACCTTTAAGTCACAGACAAAAATCTCTCCACCATAACATTGCCTTCTACCTAAGTATTCAAGCCTCCCAGAACACGTCCAAAAAAAGAAAAAAAATTAAATCAATGTTTTGTAGCACATAAAGTTTTTAAATAAAAACCTGATATAATAATATCACGCAAGATTCCACAGTCCTTAAGCAGTCTTGTTGATGAGGTCCAATATGAGGTTTACACATGGCTGCATCCCCATAATCAAAAGCCAGGCTTGCCTGGGAAGGTGGGGAGGATGACATTTTGATTGTATGAGGGCTCTAATTTTTCATAAACTTGACAGATAGGAGAAGGGAGATATGAGAAATGCAACTTAGGCTGATATGGCAACATCTGGAATACAGAGAGAGTCAGCAGCCTTTGGATGAGATTTCCAGCTCAAATAAAAGTAAGAGGGCTGAATAAATCAAATACACACTGTTTAGAACTAGCAGGGGCACTGTAATCTTTTCCTTCCATAGCTTACTTGTCCTTTATGGACATGAATTAAACAACCTAAGGCGATATGAAGAAGCTGTGTGAGATAACCCCCCCAAAATCCGCTAACCTTTTCAGATTCAGTAAAGTAGTTTTTGATAAGGGCTCTCCAGCTAGATATATACAAACAAGCGGCCAATATTGCCTCCAGCACTACATAATTGTTCTGACTAGCTGTACACTTATTCATTCCTCACAACTCCAGGGCCTTCTTTTATATGTGAAATTTAATACAACAAGCATTAGTGCTGTTCAGCACTTCAGAAGTCAAGGAGCAAACTTTTCTAATCAAGGAATTATGCTCCCAAACTGAGGACAAGAGTCTATGGAAGGAATACAAATGAACAAAAGTTTACTGATGCCACGGTGAACTGATCTGGTTGTGCTTGGGCATGGAAGCTAGAAATCAGGGTTTTTATATGAATCTCATCAACCCTCTGATCCCAGATTACAGCTGAACATATTTGAGGTAAAATACCTCATACGAACAGCGATCTCAAAATCATTTCACCATGTCTGCCCAGTTGTCTCGGTTGTGTAACCTTTTCATCCTTTTTCCTTAGAACACTTACACAGAGGACTGCTCTTTCAGATATTTCCTTTAAAAAAAAATCACATCCTCCCTAACCTTTTCATGTCAGTATTAGCTACATCCCACAGTAATTACAAAGGCAACAATTGGTTCAGGATCATTTTCTTAGATGGCTTTCTACATCATAATCCTAAATAAACTGTTGAGGTCTCTAGGTAGCAGAGACCAGCGTACAGCATGGAATCTACCTTTGTGGACTTACCATCTTGTATCTGAAGCAGTATAGCTGCTTGGCAATGCTTCCTCCCTTAAGCACAACACCATGTCATTCTTAGCTTCTCTGTGTTGCACTTCTGAATATTTCTGTTAACACAAATGGAAACAGTTCATATCTGTTTGCAGCTGAAATTTGTATCTAAATGTAAATGTGTCCTTAACCTAGCTGGGATCCACAGAGATTAAATGCAGAAGGAACTGTTTAGTCAGCTAGTCTGGTAAACCCTTGTATTTCATCCAGTTACCCTTTGCATATCTGAGTGATAGTAGCTAACCCATACTGTCAGGAAGCATAGTGCAACTAAACTGATTATATGCATATGTGCCTGCACTTATATATGCTACGCAGTGGAACCAGACAGGAATAGAAGAACCAGTTACTGCCTTTGCAAATCCTTTTTTTCTGAACTCTGATATGAGTTCACCTAAAATTGTCATATGAAAACTTCATGGCAATTTTCATTTCTCACATACTGAAAATGTGGTAGATGGTACTTTCTCATGGTGACAATCATCATCAAAAAAGCTGGGACTCTTTGGCCTGATCACCAAACAATTACCCAGCCTCTGAAGGAAGGAGAATAGAGTAGGGCACCCTAATGTTCCTATTGTTCTTAGAACACATTCTTTGATGAATTTCCTGCTAAGGAAGAGAACCTCAGTTTATTCTAATCTGAGCGTTTGAATTAGCAGTAGGTTTAATGTTTTTTTGTATCAGTAGTGTTTTAACGGTAGCATCCAGTGTCTTATCATGAAGATTATTTTGTGATTTCTCTTTCAATGCATATAATTCCAAAATTATTCTTTTCACTTGGCAGAAAAGCTCCAGGTACATTTTCATCTAACTGCCAATAAAACCTTAAAATCTGAAAGGATAAATATAGCTTGCTTTCTTCTAATTTGCACACCAGGAATCAATCAAATAAAGGCCAGGTGCTTCTTGTGTTGACCAAGAAAAAACAGATACTTTTTTTGTATGTGTGTGTGGGATTGGGAATCTGGGGGTGAGTTTAACTGAAACGTTTCACATCATTAGTCAATAATGTGCAATTTTGCCTTTAGGGATCTTGCAAAAAAATTAAATCAACAGAATTATTTCATTTAGAAAAGCACCTGCTGTGCAAAAAAAAATAATTTTCATCAAAAATTTAATAATGCAGTACCTAAGCATTGCAGTCCTGTTGGCATGATACATTATGATGGCTCCAGAGGCTCATGCATTGGTTACAGCTTATCACATCAGAATTGCTCATGCTAGGAAACACCTATGGAGGCTTCAACGTGAAAGCAAAAGAGCTGTAGGGGGCTCAGGGGATTGTTAATGGGTGATAATATTTCTGCCAACCATACTGTGATTATAAACCAGCCCAAGGTGATAACCATGGAAAGGTGTTGCCACCTACTGACTGCTCAATAGGGTGTATGAAACGAGTTCGGTCATCCCAGAGGAGTTCCAGCTGTGTGGCCACCTCTGTAGCAGCCAGGAACCAGGGCATCCACTGCCATCTTGAGCTGTATCAGGATCTGGATGGTAGTCTGTGGTCATCTCAGAATGGGGCTCTGCAGCAGTAAGGTCTTAGGATATCCATACTATGACTGCTTGGGCTGACCACCCCAATGTCACCGCAGAGACAGACCAAAATTTCCCCATCTAAGTGTTGATCAGCATCCATGTTAGGAGGGAAGGAAGGAAGGAAGGAAGGAAGGAAGGAAGGAAGGAGGGANGTAAACAATAATCTGTGTAAGGGAAATAAAGATGTCACAAAAAAAAGCTAGGCAACACTTGTTCTGTAACTAGTAAATGAATGACTATTAATGACTAAATGAATGACTGATTATTACTTTAGTTGTCACAATATCCTTTGCAAACTTTTCCAATGTGAAAGATTTTTTCACCTGAAGTATTAAGTAGACTTTTGGGAAATCAATATTGAAAAAAGAAGTAGTGATGTACTGGATTGTCTGAAATATTTAAAATTTAGCTAGAAAAAGGACATTAAATTCTCAAGCATGATTTAACTTTCCTTTGATTTTTTCACAAATGTTTTTACATTTTGAAGTATGGAAACACTGTAGAGACAGTTTTTTTTAATAAAGACGGTACTGGCAAAATCCAGTCAAGTCTCCAGAACAAGACAGATTTAGCAATGGATGGCAAGAAAGGAATTTTATTTGTCTTCTTTTGATTCTTAAGTGGATTGTTTAAAATGGATTGCTTAAAATGGATCACTTGCCTCATTATGCACAGAAAAAAGTTCTGGTTTTTAATTAGCAATATATTTCCCCATTACTCCTTCATTCAGTGAATAACTGAAAAAGTGAACAAAAGTTACTACAACCAGCATATTAATGAAGCAGTCAGTGATTTCACATAGTTCATCATATAATAATAATAATGGTTTTTTCATTACTCTTTTTTTAAAGTAGTTCAAGCTTCAAGCTTTGCTACTCTTTATGGCTTTTTTGTTAGGCAGGGTGAGCTGGCAGATATATATACTCGCTGTTGTATATACTGATGCATCTTTTCTGATATATATGCTGCGGGTCTATAAGAATCACGCCTCTCCTGATATGATTGGCTGCCTTTGCAATATGGTCTCTGGGCCTGTGTCTATAATGTTACACAAAATGTAACAGCTCAACCTGCTGACAGGGCACAGCCCACATCCATACAGCTAAAATGCTTCCAACTTCCCAAGAGAAGCTGGCCACGTGTCACTTGTTTACTGAGAAGAACCCCAGCCCATTAACCCCAGTAGTCAATAGCTTAAGAGTATGAGTATTTTAGTCCCAGAACCCAGGTGCCAGACCCTGGTCCTGTCTAATTTACTGGGACAGACATATCCAGACAACCAGTGGGAACTGGAATAGGTACCTTCCTGCATCAAGCTGTGGTCCACAAGCACAGTTATTACTTCACCAGTGACAACAGAAGATGTTATTATAAGGGAGCAGAAAGCATTGGCCACTTTCTATGGCCTAAATCCCTCTTATTATCCACAATTGTTTTATTAGCTTTATTACCACTTTTGAGCAGCTTCTAGATTGTTTGTAGACGCCTTTCTTTTCACAATACTTCTTTCTGTTGTTATGTTGTTTTGTATTGTTTTTATTAATTGCCTCATTTTTATGTAGTTTCCTGTCTTGGATATTCAAGAATCATGTCAATATTTGTGTGATAGATTTATTTGACCCGCTCGCTCCTATGACGACATTGAACCAAATTCCTTTGTGATGCCTACTAGAGAGCAGCTCTCCCATTTATTCTTTCTGAGTCAGGTCCTGTGCCTCAAGATACAGAACAACACCTTTTCTTGTTGGCTCTGAATCAAGGTGTTCCAGGAAGCAGTAATTTATTGCATTTAGCAACTTAATCTCTGCATCTTGTCCTGATGAGACATTGATCCAGTCAATATGCAGGTAGTTGAAATTGCTGACTATCACCACCAATGCTAACACTGCTGCTTCTCTAATCTTATTTAACGTGTCCTGATCACTATCACCCCACAGTACAAGAACAGCACTATATTTGTATTGTTGGAGAATGGGATTTCCATCTGCAAGGTTTTTTTCTATTTTTCTATAATATTTTATGCTGTGACACTTCATATTATTTTTCATGTACTGTGCCTGTACATCTCACTGTCATGCCTGGAAAGTTAGCAACAGTGTCTCCTACAAAGTTCCACAAGGTCTTCTACAAAGGTCCACAAGGCTTAAATCAGTATTGTCATTTGATGCCAAGCACTTTAGTTTTCCCATCCTATTCTTGGGATTCTAGTATTGGTGTAGAAGCCCTCACAAGTTTTGCCCTTGCACTGTCACTCAATACCACATGTGCCAGTCAACTGGCACTGTAGGAGGCATCATTTGCCTTCCCTGTTTATTATGATTGTGCAGTCTATTTCCCTCCTGACCCTTTCAGAGACACACTGAACATTAATTATGTCCCTCTCATCCCTGTTTTACTGAAATAAAAACAAATAAATGAACTTAACCTTGAACTGTACATTTCTACACAGGCTTCTCTAAGGTGTATTTACAGTGTTTGTACCTAGGTAGTGCATTGGAATGGAAGTCTTAAATCATCCTGATAAAAACAATTTATTAATCAAACTAATATACTCCTCATATTTAAAAAGAAATCTTTCAGGTTTTTGTTTCTGAAGAAATCACCTTTTCTATTGGAGATTTCAGGTGGAGACTAAGATTTATACCTGATGCTTTCCAAGAAAGTACAAGTTATTTTATTTAGCTCAAGTATTGTTTTAAAAACTCTAATAAAACCTTTTACAGAAAGCACTTTACCTCAAAGTTATTTCATTTCTTGAATTAAATTAAAAAATGAACCACAAACCCACCGAAACCAGAAATCTCAGGTTTGTTCAACTTCAGCTGAATTTGAATAGAAAGAGAAGAGCAAGAATGTCTGACCTGAATTCTGCCACACCTGTTAAATGAGCTTTTCTGTGTATTACTCATATTGAAATCTGTGAGTCTAATCCCCCTCCCCGAATATACTTCAGATTACATATATATTTTTAATTTAATCTGGATCCAGATAGGAAAAATTAAAAATAAGAACAGAAAGCAGAAATTTTTAGTCATAGCTACACAGTTCAGTGACAGAGAGTATGGATCTTCAACCAGAATTTTCCTTTTTTTTAAAATTTTTCCTAGGCCCTCCAGCACATTAAGTACACTGGTCTTGGGACCTGTTAAAATTTTGAGTACTGATCTCAAATAAGTGGTGTGATGGCAGTTAAAACCGGACTATTTCATGTTCAAAGACCTGAGAGAGTTGACATGGATGAACGTGGATTAGTTCTTGTGAGCACACAAATAGTTACAATTTCTTTGTTTTCACTGTTTTCCATACTGACAGACATTTTGCCCTTGGAGTCCACTATTACGTGCAGAGTGAGCAGTTTAGCTTTGTTTTCATTAGACAAGAGAGCGACACCGTGCAGAAAAGCAAGGCAATACTGAGGTGGATGTTCGAAACAAACCCAGTTTCAAAGGCCTGTGCTGCTCAAATGGAAAAGCCTGTGCGTGTGTGTGTGTGTGCGAGCGCCAGTGAGCGTGTGTTCCATTGCAGTATGAGGCAGAAGGCATTTCAAGTGCTCCCTGAATGACAATGAAGTATTGGAAAGCAATGACATTCTAATCATTGCTGCAAATGTCAGCACAAGGAGCCTGTGGGTTGTGGGCCCCCAGTGCACAAGTTAACAGCTTTACAGTAAAATCACCAGGGATCAATTAAAAGGAAACTGTTACTAACCTTCATGCATCCTATTGCTGAAATGTCTAGAGAAAAAGGTCTAATTATAGTCCTAACCTTTCCCAATGGGCCATGAATGAGTTTCCAAATATGGCATGGAAAAAGAGAAAAAAAAGAGCCACGGTGTGCTATTTTGCCATGTTTTGGGGCTCTTATGCAAGACGCTCAATAACACAGCGGGTGACCAAGTACGCTGAGCTTCACCCTGAAAATCAATAGACTTTAATGATAACTATTGAGTTAGGAAGAGATTCAAAATAAAAATAAACCCAAGAATAGAGTGAGAGAGGAATTCAGGCTTGTTAATGCACAGAGGCAGAAATCGAAGTCAACCTGAAAAGTAAGAACAAGGATCAGAGGTAAAAACACAAATTGCTTAGAACTATGGTGCAAATAATGTTTGCAGGACCTTCTGCATATTAAATTTGCTCAGTCTCATGTTTCATTTTGGCAACATTTAGAGCCAATGTGAAAAAAGGAGGAGGGAAGTGACTGAAGACTATTCCAGCAAACGAAAATATTACCAGATTTTTAGCTAGTGAACCGTCTGGAGAAGTGGAAAAAAAAGATTTCCCTAATTTGCTTTCAACTGCCTAGTGAGGCAATATCTTGAAGCTGCTTTTCATGCAGACTAAGCTTTTCCCATTCCAGGGGGATGCATGTGGCTGGACCTATCAGCCTTGCAAAACCAAGTGCAAATGGACTGATGCAAAGCAGACACAGTAATGCATAGTGACAATAAAACACTACATGCTGGTAACATAGAAGACCTACTTTAATCGTCCTTCAAGTATGTCTCTTTCCCTGCCTTAGGCAACCTCTGGGGTATCTCTCTTCCATCTGAGCAGCAAGGAGAGCTAAAGGATGGTTACAAGAGGGACAATTTTCTAATTCCTTCTTCAAGAAAGGTTGGGAGTTGGGAAAAGCAACTTCCATATGTAGGTTTAAGCTCCAGTCCTTCTCTATTATTATCACAAGACAATGTGCATTTACGAGAGGGGAGAGGGGGGATAATAAGAAGACTACATCCTCTTGGGATCTCAAAGACTTTTACCTCAGGTGCTGGCACATTGACTTGTTTTCGTGAAGCTATGAGCTTATTCTTAAACAATATCGACAGGAAACAGCAGATGGCCAAATTGCTTGCAAATGCTTTTATATTACAGTTTATATTCACCAAGACACTTCCACACTGACATGAGCAATGTCATTTTCTAGTAATGTTTGGAATTAGTCCCTTGGGTCACCAATTCCCAGGCATTATCAGATGATAACTCTGAAACTGTGATTACTTAAATATTTTTCAAATCCTGAAGTACTCCTAAAAGGATACAATTTGCAGCCATGGGAGCCTTGTTACAGTGTTGCTATCCATACAAATATCACTATAGTTGTGGTTTGAGTCTCCATCACATACCCTCTGGTAAAAGAGTTGATAACTGGAAAGCAAAAAATCGCTTTAGGCTGAAGCATGTTTTATAAGATCTTCATCAAATGTGATTTTTCGTTTTCCTCAAAAAGAAAAAGACACTTATTTTTAAAAGAAACCAGGTATATTTAAACTAAAGCAGATTAAAAGATTAATTTATCAATTTTTCTAGAATATTTTTGACCTTGCAAAATAAAAGAATACACCATTTGACACTGCACAAGTATCAAAATAAACATAAGAGACTTAAATATTCTAAACTTGCTAACATTCAATTGTTTCCAACTCCTCTATAAAGCTTCACTGCAGTTAATTCCACAAATTGTATAGATTCATGCTGAGCATTTTATTTGCAAATCACAAACTCTTTTCACTCATCTTCCTATGTAATTCTTAATTAAATCCAAATATTATCCTATTCATACTTGTCTGAAAATGTGTAACTTCAGTAAGACCTGACTGTGCAAGGCAACATGCAAAGAAAAATCACAAGTATATATTTGTTTGTAAGATATTGCCTTTAAAATTTTATATTAATGATAGCATTTTCCAATATTAACTTTCCAGTTTTGGTGCATTTAGTAGTTTGGATTATTTTTAAATAAGTACCATAAGCAAATTTTAATCTATTAGAAGGAAAAAAAAATATATTAGGTAGAAAAATGTTTACTTTTGTATACATATTTCATTTAAGACAGAAAAAAAAATTGAACCAACTACATTTTAAAAAGATTTTATACTTAGAGGTGATCTTGCCATCTGTTCAGTAAATATTTGGAAATCCTAATGGCTTCAGTGCTCTATACTTATAAGTGCAGAGTATTAAAGTTACTGAATTGAGGCTGAATTCAGAACTTTTCAAGTAAATAAAAGAAAGAGACCTATGTAATGATGAAAAGAATCACACATTAAGTAAGCTGCCTGTAACCAGTAATAGCATGAATTGTGATAGACATCAGAATATGTGATAGAGTACACAGGACACCCAAAAGTCAGAGTCTGAATGTGGACAATATCTATAAACAAAAACTGACAACATTAAAAAATGCTTTCAATGCACACTTATAAAATAACAAAGAAATAAAAGCCAGACAGAATGGCATCACTGAAAAAGGTATTTAAAAGCATTCCTTACTTTCTGATGTAAAATTCTGATGTATTGCCAACAGCTATACAAATAAACTAGCTGTGATGTATTAAATAACATCTAGATATTAAGCTGGAGTAGCTATTCATCACATCTTCTGTAGAAATGCCAGCGCCGATACATCTGAAAAGGTTCTAGATTTCAAATGTTAATAATGTTCTTCTGAGAGTTTATAAGATTAATTCCAGCTAAATGAAATTTTGTCATAATAACTCATTTTACCAAAGCCAAAGCACTGTGTAGACATATATTTTTTTCAACAACCATTTCACTAAGAGATTTTGGTTTTGGTATGCTCCTTCATACTCCAGAAAACAGCAACTATATGGAAGTATCGTCTCCCAGAGAGGTCTGTCTCCCATTTTCAAATTTATATTTGAAAGATGGACTTGAGTAGGCTTTGTCACAAGCTCTATCTGAACTAAAAGCATGTAAGTAGATATGACAAAATTAATATTGTTTCTATAAATTGCAGCAGCAATCTCTTCAAGCTGACTAGATATGCTCTTCTTTGGCTGACAACCAACTAGAAGATGGTGCTGTACTCTACATCTCTCTTCATCTACTCCAGGGAACTGAAGCCCTTTACACATAGGTTTTTTGACCATGTCTTCTATGCTGGGTGTAAGAATAAGATACCTCATCTATGCTTCACATCAAGTCTTTTGGTGCCAACCTCTGTACCATCTTACAGCATAAACAAAGCATACAACCTATGGGGAAGGATCTAGCTAAATATCATTAAACTTAGAAGAAATTTCAGCATAACTCCCTCCTGATACAGGATGTCCTTGACTGTATTTATCGGTTCTGGAAATGAGCAGTACAGAAAATAATTCATTAAAAAGTGATAAACTGCATTATCCTTCAGCAGTTGATAAATGCCATGACTCCCAGCTGATTGTAGCATATCTATAATGGAATGTGGGGGTGTGGGCTGTGAATATCTTTGTTATTCATTCTGAGGTTTATAAAATGCCTACAGCCACAATAGTGAGGCTTTATATACAAAAATTAAAGGCATAAATTTCATACACAGCCCACAGTGGGATGTGCTATGTAAAATGACTACGGCTGCTGTTGCTAGAAATTCATTGGCAGTCCAAGCAGGAGTGTAATGTAAGCTGGAAAGGGACTGATCTACTGAAAAAGAGAATCAAGTGTTTGAATTTCCTCTCAAAGGGAATTATCCATGGTAGTATAGTTTTGATTCTGCACCAGGCTCAGGGGCTGGATGAGCTGAAGCCTTGGTTTAGGATGACAGAAGTAGATTAGGTTGACGTGGAAGGTTTGCACTAACCATATTCCACCACTGATTAATTGCTGCATCACCTGAAACACCACTCCATTTACTCAAGAATTTCTACCATCAAAGAATAGAGTAGACACACATGGAGGACTAAAGGCAGTGGTGGGTGGGGAAGGAAAAAGGGACAGGAGGCGTATAAAATGTTACAAGTGACAAGCAAGAACATCCATAGAAAGACAACCTTGTAAAGCGTGTGGGAGAAGTGAGGGAGGACATGATGAGAAACTGAGTGCCAGATAAAATATAGAAGAAACAGATGGGAAATGGTTAGTGTAAACACACTGCGTGGTGAGCAGTCAAACTTAACTGAGTTCTCCTTGTCCTTCCCTCAGTGAGAATCACTGAAAGGAAGAAAAGAGGGGCAGTCAGAAACAAACATAAGGGAAGAAGAGGATGGGATTGGAGAGACACTAAGATGAATCTATAAGATTTCTCCTGGATGTAATGCAGAGAATAGGAGCAGTAGGTATCAAAAGAGAAATTTCCTCCTACCTTTGCAAGAGAAGGATATTTATTGTTTTCCAGAGAAACCTTTAGAAAATGTCAGAATCTCTACATATAAAAGGCCTAACATCTCATAGACGCCTCATGAACTGAATTCAGGTCATTTCATCTGTGTGGATTTTATTTTAATTCATTATCCTGATATTTTAAGGACTCTACAGGTAACTAGCCAGGTAGTTAATAACCTCATTTAAGAAACTGAAATCTGCTTATGGACAATGGACAAGTACAGAGACACCAAATAAATCTGGTACAGTGCTGCAAACTATCTACTTTACCTTAGATACAATTTGAAAGTTTTCATAGAGGTGTAATAACTCTTGCCCATTATTTATTTGGGAGACTCACCTTATAGGAAGCCTTTACAAGATCTATCCAAAGCGTTTTGGATTCAAACTAAGCTATATGGTGTTAATGCTAAAATGTAAAAGGAGGCAAAAGAGATTGACTTAGGCATGAACACACCACACAAACTCATGTGCTGACAGGAGTAATACGCCTAGTGTATTCCTACCTGCCTGTCCCCTGACTCAAAGTGAGCAATGGGCAGTACCCTTCCAAAACAGAAAGCAATATTTAAAACTAAAGAATTCACATCCTTCATAGAAAAGAAATTACTAAACAACTACCCTAACTTAAATGTGTTATAAAATGTATTGTCTGTGAACTGAAGAATCAATGAAACCATATTTCTAACCGATCTGTGTGACACATTCACGTGTCACACATTTCATGTGTCACACATTTCTTGTGTCACTCTTTCCTTATTGCAATACCCCATCCTATATAACACCCTGATTGCATTACTTCCAGAACTTTCTCATATCACCAGATAATATCTTCTATTGTCTCCCATGCTCCCCCAAACTCCTTTCCTGGGCTCTTCCCACAAGCACTACCTATGTTTTTGTCTTCTGTCTGAACAAGAGAGAACATGCACTACAGCTAATCAGGAGCTATGTGTACCCCAAATGATCAGCTAATGTATGTACGCTAACTGGCAAGGGATTTGCTGAGGTATAATGAACAATGGTTGAGTTCACCCTGTGATTCCCACAGAGAGGTATATTAAAAGAACATAACATTTTTTTCAAGGTACTTAACACAGGATTCAGTTTCATAAAAAAAATCTAAATTTAGATATCCACATTTAAGTGTCTGAGGGAACATTATATCTCTCAGCTCCAATTTTAGTCAACAGAGATCTTGTCAATTGAGTCAGCTGAGCCTAGAGAAGGATTCAGCTGATAAATTCACATCTGGGGGAAATCAGTCCCCTCCATGGACTTCATCAACTGCATTGTCTTGGAGCATGATTCTGTGGTCAGGTGTCCACCGCTATTTGAGGTGCATTAGTCACCATGTGGGTTAGGCAAATGGGACATAGGAGCTATGATATTCTTCTGCTGTGGCAGAAGGAAACCAGGCAGCATATATAGGTTTATATCAAATGGCACTGGACAGTTATGCAGGCAAGTGAATTGAGACTAGGTGTCCACTGATTGTAACAGGAATTTAGACACCTGCTGTCTCTAGATACCTACTATTCAAATCAAACGCCTCCTTTAGTGTCCTTTGAAGATTTTTCCAGGTTTGGCTGAAATTGGTGAAAGAGAACAGAAGTTCATGTAGAGAATGTATGGTAATATTAACAAACCTAAAATTTTGGTTTCCAAGACCGGCGAAACAATCTGCATAAAAAGCACTCAAAATTAGAAAATGTCAGAATTCTAGTTGCCTTAATCTGGCTCCCTCATGTGAATACCTAATGATATATTTTTTAATTACATAGTCACATTCTTTTTGTCCCAGAGGATCTCTTCATTCAGCGCACAGAAGAGACAGCGCTCATTTAATGAGCAGCAGTTCAGTATTTTGTTTTCTCCTTATTCTTCACTGTGTAGCTCAAGGCCTTATTTATTGCACGCAATTATAACACTGCTCAGAAGACAAAATTATTAATTTCCTCATGGGCTTTTCTGTGTAACTCATCTCTATCATACATTCATTTTCTCAGTACCGTTTTGAAACATTTCTCCATTTGTAGCTCAGATGCCGAGGCTTGGAGAGATTAAAGTCCACAGTATCCATATATTTGAAGGGGCCAGTTTAAGTCAATGAGGAATATTTTTTTTCCAGGATTTAACATTGCTTCACATTTTAAAAGCTCTGCACATAGCCCCTGTTGGTATCATTCTTGCACAGAGTGCTCATCATTCCTTCAGATCAGATGCCAGGAGTTAGCTAGGTACTTACAAAAATAATTAATGAACCATGATAAAAAAATTGGCTTATGTGCCTTGATTAGCATTATAGGCTTCTCAACAAACCTGTCACAGAATTCCATTGATCTTCTTCACCTTTTGCTTATTCTCTGTTCCAGCTCCCTCATTGTGTTCATCTTAGTTTTCCTCCTGACTTTCCACTAAAAATCGGTCTTCTATTCTGTATTTAGTCTCTTAAAGGAAACACGCAGCATCAGAAGTCACTAAAGCCTTATCAAAGCGTTGATTAAACAGTAAAATTCAATTTTATCATACTCAATGCCGAGAAAAGGCTGACTGAACCTTCTGCCAGTGACAGAACTGGGACTCAGAGTCAGTAAAATCCTAAGAAATACAGAGTTACTAATGTTGTTTCTGGAATGTTAAAGGGGGCAGCGTTTGTGTGTACAGAGATGGAGGACTGTTAGTTCTTCCCCCCAAGCCTTTAGCACTTCACATCACCCCCAGTAGGTGCCATATGAATTTGGCAAAGCAAAGAAGTTGACAATGTCTGCTTTTCTGTGTCCAGCTGTCTAATTCCCTAAATGAATGTGCATTAGCCCTATCCAACCTTTCCTTTCTTCAGGTCTCCCACTTCTTTTTGTATTTTCCACTCTCCTCACTTTCAGAAGCATAGCTCTATTGCTGTCACCAAGGTAACCAAACACAAGCCCTGCCTCTGTTCAGTACAGTCTGCATCTATCATGTGCCTCCCATGGCATTTCAACTGAGTGATATTTAAACGATGCTAAGAAATCAAGAACCATTTGGTGTCATTCTCATGAAGCTGGTGTAAGAGGGTATTGATTTTGCAATTTGATACTGATAACCCTCAGCGCTTTCCATCCCTACCTGCCACAGCGATCTGCCCCACACCTTGAACAGCTGACTCATTTCAAGCTCCTTCACAGAGAACCATTTCCTTTGGCCTCATCCTTTCTCCAGCTTTGGCAACATCCATTAAATATGGATTTTAGTATTATGAACATAGCAATGATTCATATCAATAGCAGCTCACTTAGGCCTCCTCCAAAAAATAGAAATATTCTCAAAAAATAAAAATCCTGCCAGTCTTCTATAGAGTATCTCTAGGTACACTTATAAATGGTTGAGTAACGGACAAAATTTCTTCAAGAAAAAAAAAAGTTTTCCTTTTAAAGAGATAATGCTGACATATTGCAAAAATAGCACTTTAGCATAATAGTCATTGTTGAAATGCTGAAAATATTTTAAGTGTATAATATGAAATGAGATTATATTATAAGTGAAACTGAGTAACAGTTTCCATAACTCTATGCTACCTAAAGCCTGATAGATAAAGTCTCAAAAGTAACAGTCCTCAAATTGAGAGCATGTTCTGTTGAAAGGAAACTACAAACAGCAGCCTCATACAGTGAATATAAATAATGAATGCTGATTAATGAACATACTAAACAAATAATGAGCAAAGGTAAAAGATGATGTCAGTTATATCAAAGACTATGAGAAAAATTTTATTTAGATGTTCAGAAGCTCATGCAAACAATACAAAAGGTTCCAGTGTGAGAGTTAAACAAAAGCTCTGGAAGAATAAATATCTATTGACACAGGAGTTACTGAGTTCATTTCATCCCAGTGGTGTTCATTTCATCCTGCTGATGTTAATACCTTGTGAGAACAGATTCCTTCTGAGCTTTTGCTGGAAAAATGAGAAAAGCCTGATTGAGTTAATAACTGAAAGAAAATGTCTATGGTCTAAAAAAACATGGGGGTAGGAGAGGAGGGAAAAAGGGAAGGGAAGGACAAAGGGGAAAAAGCAAAAAAGGAAAAAAGAAAAAGTAAAAAGGAAGGGAAAGAAAGAAAGAAATTTAACCTTCAAACTGTATTTCACAAAGAATAATGTTGTAACAACAAAAACAACAAATGGAGTCCAACCCAGTAGTCAATCAATAGAAAAACTCACTGGTTGCCACAGGCATTGGATCAGGCCTGAGAACAGCCTAAAGAGCTACGACACGTCAGGAGTAAAGGGCCTGTGGAAGGGAACTGGAAGGCAACTGAATTGCACTTGGAGGAGGAGGGCCTCTAAAAGGATTTCCCAGTTGGGTGTCCATTATTTATTTAAATCAAATTATTTGCAGACAAGGGATTAAGTCCTCTGGGCTCTGTGACCAAACATGGACCAACAGACTCCCAAATCTGAACCACATTAGGGCTGTTTTCTTACTCAACTGTGCAGAGTCAACATGATGCAGACTTCCAGTTCTGATTACACCATCTCAGCGTTTTGTGGGATGCAGGAATTATTTTCTAATTGGTCTGCAGCAACTTTTCAAAAAGGCCATCAATGAATTGCCCATTACAACTGAATAAAGGAAGCTTAATGCCTTCAACAAATTGCTTTATGCAAACTGAAAAATACTGACACTGAAACTGAATCGTTTGGCTGGCTACCAAGCGTCCTCACTATTGATAACAGCAAAGACATGGTTGCCTTCTCTATGCTTTAATTTGCCTTCTCTTTTCAAGCATTTTGACCTTGATTGAGACACCTCTGCTACTGGAAAAACTTCAGTTTGATCATTAATTTCATAATGCAAAGAGTCAAGCAGCACTGAAGTTACTTGTTAATTTGCATAATGTTTTTAGTGTGCTGGTGAAAGAAGATAACTTTAGAGGGTGTCTTTGAAAATGCCACTTCTCTACCCAGCTGCCATAAAATGCATTATCCTAGCACCGAAGGCAGGGAGCATTAGGCCCTTCTGCCTGTTATGGAACTTAATTATTGTGTTCACCACCGATGGCACACATGGTAGCACAAAATTATTAAGGAGAGGCAGATCAGTTGGGATAAATTGCAAGCTTGTCTGTTACTTGTGCCTTTAAAATTTTAAAGTGTCAGAAATACATTGGACAAAAAGACAAATAATTTTATTTCACCATAGCTAATGGGTACTGCTGGGTAGTTCAGAGGAACCCAGAAGGGATATAATAATAATGTACAATAATAATATTCATACCTCATATGACTTCTGTTGTGCTTGAAGGTATTCAGCACCTCTAAGGTTGTCACACTCTACAGTACATCAGGACCAAAATATCCTAATCTCATATATCTGATTAAAATATGGTCATTTATCACTATGCTTCATGCCCTCTAACAAGACAAAAAAGAACTCAAGTAATTCTACAGCACTGAAATTAGAAAAAAAACTAATTAGCCTTGTATGACCTGAGCCACAGCGTCAGCAGCAAAGGTGAAGATGTCTTGAATTCTGACATGGATTCTTGTTGTGGCCTCAGATATTTCATTTTTTTTCGCTTCCTCATGTTCACATTTTCATGATTTAAGGAAAATAACATTTAATCAACTATTTCTCCAAGATATGTTAACACTTAACCAATCAACTATGAAGCATAATATTTTTCAGAGCTCTTGGAAGTACTCTTTTTATTCTGCCAATGAAAAGCCTCTGTCCTCAGGATACCATGACTATTTAGCCTTCTCAGAACTGATTTTAAAAGGAAAAAGACATAGGCTGTGCTAGATTCAGTCATACCATCTGAATGTACCTGATCTTGTCTTGAAGTTAAGTACTCAAGGGCCTGTTTAACACTTGGATGAGAGACCACTCTGAAATCCCACAGGCAAAAGTCAATGAGCCATGTTAAATTACATAAACTGAATTAGTTCAAAGACTCTATTAGGTTCTGCATTCATGACCGAGCTGTTGAAAAACAGGAGGAGGAGGATGGTTGGATGGCTAACTATTATCTCTGCTTTTGAAAAACTTCTGATATTTAACTCCTCCTCTGCCCCTTTCTCTTTTCCTTTCCTATTCTTTCCCCTCCACCATCCCTTTCCTGATTCCCTCCCACCTGTGAGGACCTGCCCTTGCTCTGAGAAGGAGCAGGAGGGAATCAAAACGCAGCAGTCTCTGTGGCTCCCACAAGTCAGGGAGGAGAGTAGAAAGGAGCTGCTACTGTCCTACTCTTCGGCCCAGAGAAATGTTCACAAGCCTGTAATTTTATCAAGCAAGCTGGAAATTTTATAAGTCAGGCAGGTTAGTGGAAGGAGCCCCTGGGGGCAAAAAGAAGATAAATGATGGCTCCCTATCTGCTTTTCCTTGCTTCACAGCAACTAACAAACTAAGCATTAGTTTTCTTTAGGGGCATTGCTCCAAATCTCACTTCAATATCATGCTTAAATGTTCCAGTAAAATTCTTAGTCTTTCAGCGGTTCCCTCTCATGATACCATATTACTGATGGATTTTGGCAGTGACAAATGACAAAGCATGCCTGTCTCTGAAGCCATTCTCATTTGCATTCTTTCCAGCTCCTTATCTGTCTCATTGGAATAAAAAATTAAAATTAAAAGATAACATTTCTGAGAATAATATTTAAGTAACATAGTCTGTAGCAGTGTTAGCATGACATTAAATTCAGTACAAAGTACTTTCTGATTCCTCTGGATAGATAGATATCTGGTTTAGGCATGGCTGAAACTGTTCTTGATTAAAACCGTTTCTTTCTCTGAAGAAAAGTATTTTTAAGGCAAACATAGTTTCCTAGAAAATATAAAAACAACTGACAAAGTTTTCCTTTAATTTCTTGGCTTGGTTTGACTGGTTTCGGGTTTTGAGACAAATTTAAAAATGATAGCATTTTATATGAAAAAAAAAAATTGGAGTACTGAGTTAATGGAACTCTTAAACGTTTTTAAGTCAAACTCCAGCAGAACATATGGAAGTTCTGAATGGTTTGCTTGATTTACCAAGTTGAGGCCTGCTTTTGCTTTTGATATACGCACATCCCTTTTAGAGCCTTGACTTAGAAACAGGAATCAAAAGCCTTTCCTTTTTGTTGTAAACATAATTACATGCAAAATACTAGCAATGATATTTTTGCAGCAGATACTGTACATTTCCTGCACATTTTGCAAGAATGAAGCATTTTCTTATTTCACTTTATCCAAATGTTTTCTTAAATTGAAAGTATTTTTCTGAATAGCTTCTACCTGCCCAATTGTTATCATTAATAAACTCCTTTGAGGTTCTTCTATTCACCCTTTTTGTTGTGTAAGCTTAGGAAAAGTTAAGCAAAACCCTGTTTAAACAAAGGATAATGAACTGTTTCTTAAAAGTTTTCCATTTTCCAGGTGTGCACAGTGACAAATAAAGCAAGCGTGAGAGTGAAGATGGTCCTTCCAGTGAGGAAATTAACATAAAATATGGAACTACATGATGGGCTTTGGGCAGGACCTAAGAGCAAGGCTTGGAGCAGCACAAGGAGTTTAATACATGTACATGAGAAATGTTTTTTAAGACAAGGTTATAGATAATGCAGAAGCCTTGGGAAAAAAGTGAAAAGAGCTCTAAGAGCCTAGAGGAGCTATACCTGAAGTAATTAAGAGAAGACTGTTGGGACATGGGTCTTTGCTAATGAAAATGAAGACAGAACAGAACAGCTCAAGTTTGCTATGTGAGAAAAAAAAAAACGCAGCACTAACCAACACACCAGAGAACAGGAAATGAAAAAAAAAAAAGAAAAAATAAAGGGACTGGTGATATGGAGAAGAATTGAAAGTTCACAAGAGAACTGTGAAATACAAATGTTCACGGAGGGAATCAGATATGGAGTAGGAGGAGCAGTAGTGAAATATGGGAAGGGAGAAGGTGTAATTACTAGCAGTAGCTGACCTGTAACAGAAGACCTCAGATACCAGACTGTTGAAGCTGATGTGAATGATACTCTAGACTGGAAATCACTGTCGGTGAGAGCGGGTGGTGGTAAAGAAAGAGGGTGGAGAAGACTTATACGATAGCCAAGGAAAGAGAAGTGATGACTTTGTCAAGGGCAGATGGGGAACACAGCAGACCAGATGTTAATAACGAGTGGTAAGGAAAAAGATACAGAAAGAAACTGATGAATACAGTGAGTTTGTTTTATCTAGGAAAGGTAATTTTAGCCAGAAATAGTCTACTCTTTTTTTTTTTTTCAGATGTGGTTGTCGAGATTTAAGAATCATTACATTTTCTTTGCTGAGTTGTTTAAGTAGGAAATCCCTTAGAAGTAAAATTTCTTAGTATCCTTTCAACAGGTACATGTGTGAAAGAACAGAAAAAGGCTAAAAATTTTATGTGTTCCATAGCAGTTGTCTATTATTTATGGTAAATGACAAATCCCATATATAGTCGAGGCACCATCAAGGAAGAATATTTGATTTCAAATATTTTCAAAAGAATGTAAANNNTTTTCAAAAGAATGTAAATCAAAGGTCATGGAAATGCATTATGCAGAGGAATATGTAGATGAAAAAGAAAACAATAAATCATCCTATTGACAGTAAGCTATATTAAACTGTTGAAAAGTCTTCTAGAGGAAGTGCAGAAGCTCCATCCCTCGAGGCTTTTAAAATTAGGCTGAATAAAACAGTAGGAAACTATAGTGTGGGATATAATCCTGCCATGCTAGTAGGATAACCTAATTGATCTCTTCCAGCTATAATTTTTACAATTTAAAATCCATGGCTTGGGTGTTTTGCTGCCTCAGCTCACTGTGGGAATACGATGATTGTGGGTTTGAAAGAGTGGTCAGCAGGAAAAGAGAAAAAGAGTTAATGAAAGCAGAAAAAAGTGCCTCCCCCTAGAGAGGTAACTGGCGGTGCTAACAAATATCTCAGCAAGTCAGATTTCCCATGAGGCCACCTCTGATAGCTAGACCCAGGCAGCCAAACCTGAATGGAAGGCAATAATAATTAGATTCTGATGAGTGAAGGACTCACAGGAGGACCAACTTTTCAGAAGGAGTTAATGAAAGGAGAAGGAAATACCCAAATTTTCCAAAAGATTTAAAAGGAAGTTTTACATGGAATAGTCTTTTAAGTGGTTAGACCTTCCTTACTAACCTATGGATATTTATTTATATAGGGAAAGGGAGAGTAAGAGACAGACAGAGGAAATGCCTTGCACCTTAACAAAATTGATCACAGCTGGGGGTTGTTAATATGTGTGCATTTCCAGTACAGTAAGATTCAGGGTGACCCGTAGCTATTATTCAAAGTCAGTATCAGACCATTTAATTTTCTGCTTCAGTTCCTTTTCTGTTCCTCTCTCCGACCTGAGTGTTATGGCCATTCACCATCTTCTCTTCTGCTATTCTTCCTCCTCATTTGCTTGTGTTCTCAATGGTGTTTCAGGACACTAAAGTGCCCCAGTGCAATATCCATCTTCTTGAACTAATCTGAACTTGGAGCAAGAGCTAATAGCTCAATAAGTATTTTATGACCTATGTTCACGAACAAAACTTGCTCCACTGATGTGAGTGTATTCACTGTTCAAAATCTCTGAACACTGAACAGAATTAACATTTGTGCTGCTGGTGTGGTGCCTCTTTGTTTTGGGACTGAGACACCAAATAAACCCCTAGAGAAACACCCCACATCCATATGAGGAGAAGAAAAATATCAAGTCACTATTAAGTTATCTTCCAGAGACTACATTTGTGCTGGAAAGATGCTCATCCACTAAAATGAAATTGTTCACTTATTTAGGAACACACACTTGCAGTCCATGTGCTTTCTTTTTCCACGTCTTCATATCAACAAACTTTAACAATCGCAGAAGAGTTGCATTTTATTCATACCTACCCTGCAAGATATGTTATCTCATATTTCAGTTCATGAATGTCAGTTTGTCTCCAGGGTCTGCCTGTGCAACTACAGGTATGGGTGCCACCCTAATCAGTATTATGCCAGTAACACCTACTATATCGTTGTACACACTACTGTATACTGCCAGTGACAACAACCAGTAGTGGCTGTTGGATCCCTCCAGGCTGGTTTTTCCCTCCAAGAAGCAGAGGTCATCAATTCAAACAGCAAAGGTAATTCAGAATATTAAAAAAAAAAAAAAAAAAAAACAAAGATAAAACTGCTGTTGCAACATGAGGAAGAAGTTCTGAATGAAAATATTGTCTTCGCATGCATAGTAGCTGCAGTAACACATTTACAACTCTGGAAAAAAAAGGCTCCACGCAAATATTTAATGTGGCATTTCTGTTTTGTTGGTGATGGAATAATGCTCATATAACAGAAAATAAGTATTGTAATGTGTCAACATGCTGACTCCAAACATTCAAGCAAGCTGATATTTATTGCAAGTTCCCACAACCAGGGTTAAATAATCTTTTGTGGCATCTGAATCACACGTTTTGTAACCTCCTGTGCCACTGACCATATTCCTGCCTGCTCATGCTATTCCCTTCTTCTACAATATCCACAGGCAGAGGTATCGCCTACTGTTCAATTCCAGAGAATCCAGTCTCTTGATAGACACAGTAGCTACCAGCTCTTAACTTTATATTCCCACTATAGAGGATAGTAAATCAACTAGTACTTCCCATTATCCCCCCAAAACTGAACTGATCCTGTACCCTGTGCTTCTGTGGGTTGGTTCCAAACATCTTTCCACAATTTCCCAAGAATAACTCTTCTCTTGTGTTTCAAAGCTGGAAGTTTATCTTCCTTCCTCCCATAAATGTTGCTGCTTATTTTACCGAAATGTGGGATTTGATGCAGATTTCCAGCTCTTATTGTAACTCATATGCTAAGTCAATCCTTGCACTGATCAGTCCAAGATTAAGATGGGTTGCTTTGTTGCATGTTTCTTTATCTTGAAGTTGAACCCTGTGCAAAAGCTTCTGTGCTGCATAGAATCCATCAGGTCTTAAAATACAATTTTGCTTGCATTTTATTTACACACAAATAGTGAGGTAACAAAATGTCAGGCATCATTCACACCTGTAGAATAAAATACTGTTTATAGCCTTATACAACCTCATACTAAAAGCCATATAATTTATGGTGCGTTTACAACGCTGTAAAGGCCATATTTGTTCTTCATATGTCATAACTCTCATTTCTTGGCTCCCGAGGCTGTGAAGGGATTTATTGTGTCATCTCAAGTGTAGTTTCCTAGGAAGAATGAACAGTTCAGGCCACTAGATTTAACATTTACATCTGTCCTGTGTGGAGTTGCTGTACAAACCATAATATCACGTTAGGATCGATAGGATACTACAACAAGCTGCTGTTTCTGTATGGTAAAAGTGACGCCAATGTCTTTTACTTAGAAACATAACTTTAACTTAGAAACGTAAAACTTGAGGCAGATCTTGGAGTGGTCAGGCCTAGACCGACACAAATGCAGAAATGAAGTACAGGAAAGCTTCATTCAGAAATATTAATTGAATCCTTTTTCCTGGTAGTGCAGAACAGTTCAAAAGACCATATCTTGACCCATATATTTTTCATATGGTTGGGAGTTCATGTTTTCCCATCGGGATTTAAGAATTTTCTCCCATAAGATCTTTAAATTCATATCAAATACCAACTCTTTTAATGGAATAATGCTATTTCAAAAGTCTTAAAAAGGTTACTCATGAATAAAAACAGGACTTGGGAAATTTTCTTTGGCAGAATTAGTTCTTTCTTTGTACCAGTGCCTGAAACAGAACACAAACAAAGGCTTGTAATAAGAGAATTGTTTAAAATGGTTTTCATTTATAGTGATAATAATCCTTTGTATATAATTTATATTACCATAAGGTAAGATTCATGCCATTGTGATGTAGGTATCTAAAATTTAAGGATGAGATTCAGTTGCAGAAGTATGCAACTAAAAGTCCTAGAATATCCTGCCTGATCTCCAGTTGTGCATGTCTCATGTATCTTAGGGCATTTCAGCTGTCAGTAGTTACGTATCTTTAGGAAGCTGAATGCCACCTCCAAGTCTGTAGCCTAAGAAAGTCCTCTGGATTTCCTCTGCCATCAGTGACAAAGAGAAAACTGTTCAAAGAGTTATTTATTCCACTGATCTTTACAAACTGTAACACTTACTGTCCTCTGGAGATACTTACCTGTTCATGTATGAAAAGAAGTTTAAACAACAAACTAGATACCAAACAAAAGGCAGCTAGGATGAAACTCAGTCTGAGATTGAAACACCTGGTACTCATTTCTGCATGACTGAACACTGGAAAGACTCAGGAACCATCTTTACCTACTAAAAGGATCCTTTGGAGACGTTGCATTCACAACTGTATAGAGGAGACCTCCAGAACAAGGCTGTACTTTTCCAAAGGAGTCCTCCCAAACCACATAGGAATGATTTAACAGTGTCACCTAATGTTTCCTCTTCCTGATGTACACACATGAATGACTACATTATTCTCTTCAAAAAGGAATTACAGATTTTCTCTCAGAAAGCTCATCAAACTCAAAAGGCATTTTTTTCTCTCTGGTTTAGGTATTTCCTAAACAGTTGCTTATACCATGAGGATGTCACTTTGAACCTTGCTGAAATACAGATTGTAACTACTTACAAAGCTTAGCCGTGTGTAGTTTCTTTCAATGAGTTTTATAATTCAGTAGCCTTTATCCCAAATAGCTGCAATGTCAAAACCAGGCAATATTAAGTGTGAGAGATTTGGGTCTTGGATATTTGGTCCCCATTTATAAGAGTTAACTGGAAGGAAGGCACAAATCAAATGCAAGCAAACTTCACTCTTGACATGTCTGCAGAGTGCTACATGATGAGGCCAGAGCATTAGGACTACTGAAATTTTCATTTTAATGGTACGTAAAATGTTCTAGTTTTCACTCTACAAGGCAACTGGGAGAAGAGTTTACAGGTGGTGACGAGCTTATAAATGCATAGTGCATTAGAAATATCACAATTAATTCAATAAATGTTTTTTATGAAGTGCTTTCTGAAGCAACTGCTAAATTAAATGGGCCCCAGAAGTGCAGTAGAGTTAGCAATGTCATTTATAACTGAAAGGAGGAATATAAATCTTGTAGCAGTTT